>QANW01010506.1:715211-739597 GCA_003254865.1 Dryas drummondii | reverse complement strand
TACAAGATCTGGTTAGCCACACATGTGTTTGAAGGCGAAGCTGACGGATGGTGGAGATGCATTAGGCACCGAGAGGATATTAACACTATGACTTGGGAAGGATTTAGGGAATTGTTCTACGACAAATATTTTCCCGAGCCACTGCAGATGACAAAGATGAAGGAATTCATGGATCTGGAGCAGGGAAACATGACTGTTTCTGAATACGTGGGAAAGTTTACTGAACTTGGACGTTTCGTCCCATCTACCATGAATGATGAGAAGGCAAAGACTGTCAGATTTCTGCAAGGTCTGAAGAACGGGATTCGCCAATACTTGGCAAGTCAAAGATTTACAGTTTTCAAAGATGTGGTCAATGCTGCTTATGCTCAGGAGCAGGATTTCCTTGCAACTAGACAGAAAGGGGAAATTGCGAGGTCCGAGGGAACAAGACTAGGAAAAAGAAGAAATTTTCAGAGGGGAGGACCCTCCCGAAACCAAAGAAACTGGAAGAAGACTAGACTTCAAATTTGTTTCCAGTGTGGAGGTGAAGGCCACTACAGAAATGATTGTCCCACTAGAACACAGCAGAATGCCCCCAAGCCACAACCACATATTCAAGCTGCACCACAACCATTTAGAGCTCAACCATTGCAACAAGCACCACCGCAGCCCAACAATCGTGGAGGACAAGGAAGAGGTGGCGGAGGAAGACCACAACTAGCTAGAGGAGGACGAGTTTTTGCTGTAAGAGCTAACCAGGAAGAAGCCCCACTTGACGGTACTATACTGCTCTTTAATACTGAAGTTAGAATTTTGTTTGATACGGGTGCTTCACATTCATTTGTCTCTGTTAGCTTTACTGAGAAATTAGGATTGCATGCTGAACCTTTAGCTGAGACCATCCACATGAGTACACCTATTGGAGCAACAACCGAGGTAGATAGAATTTACCAATCTTGCCAACTAGTAGCCCAAGACCGAGTCTTGACAGCAAACCTATACCCTTTGAACATGGATTACTACGATCTTATCTTAGGAATGGATTGGTTACAAGAAAATCAGGCACAGATCGATTGTGAGAAAAGAAAAGTGAAGGTAGTCACGAGTAACAAAGAAGAGGTGATCATCCGATTGCACAAACCGCTACAACCCATTAACCCACTGCTGAGAGTTTGTTTCAAAAGCAAGAGAGTTGTGCTATGCTATTCACTCATCAGTTCCACACAAGCCAAGCAGAAGGAAGATGAACCAATACCAGTGGTAGACGAATACCCAGACGTTTTTCCAGAAGATTTGCCCGGAATCCCACCAACAAGAGAAGTAGAATTCAAGATTGAACTAGTACCAGGCACTCAACCTATTTCAATACCGCCCTACCGCATGGCACCAGCCGAGATGGTGGAGCTGAAGAAGCAACTAGACGACTTGAAGGAGAAGGGCTTTATCAGAGAAAGTATATCACCATGGGGAGCCCCTGTTCTATTTGCCAAAAAGCATGATGGAACATTGCGACTCTGTATAGACTACCGGAAGCTGAACCAAGTCACAATCAAGAACAAGTATCCATTGCCTAGAATTGACGAGCTGTTTGATCAACTTAGTGGAGCGAAGTACTTCTCAAAGATTGATCTCAGATCCGGCTACCATCAACTCAGGGTTCGAGACGAAGACATCCAAAAGACTGCTTTTCGTACCAGATACGGACATTATGAGTTCGTTGTGATGCCGTTTGGATTGACAAATGCACCTGCCGCATTCATGGACCTGATGAACCGAGCATTCCGTCCATACTTGGACAAATTTGTTATTGTCTTCATCGACGACATCCTGATTTACTCCAAGAGTAAGGAAGAGCATGAAGAGCATCTGAGAATTGTTCTACAGACATTACTTCAAAAGCAACTTTACGCCAAGAAGTCAAAATGTGAATTTTGGCTGAAAGAGGTACAGTTCCTTGGCCACATCATCTCAGAAAAAGGATTATCTCCTGATCCCAAGAAGATCGAAGCAGTTCTGAATTGGGAACAACCGAAGAGCATGACAGAAGTCCGTAGTTTTCTTGGATTAGCAGGTTATTACAGAAGGTTCGTAGAAGGTTTTTCCAAGATTGCTACCCCGATGACTCGATTACTCCGAAAAGGATTCAAGTTTGAATGGAACGAGGAGTGTGAAGAAGCATTCCAAGAGCTCAAGAAACGACTGACAACTGCCCTAGTGTTAGTCTTACCCAACAATGAAGATCCTTATGAAGTCTACACCGACGCGTCCATAATAGGAGTCGGATGTGTACTGATGCAGAATGGGCGAGTGATAGCCTATGCCTCAAGACAGTTGAAGGAATATGAAAAGAATTATCCAACTCATGATTTGGAGTTAGCCGCTGTTGTACACGCTCTAAAAATCTGGAGATGCTACTTGTATGGAGGTCGATTCACTGTTTTCTCAGATCACAAGAGCCTCAAGCATATATTCACTCAGAGAGATCTGAATTTGCGACAACGACGCTGGATGGAGTATCTTAAAGATTATGATTTTGAATTACAATATCATCCAGGAAAAGCCAACAAAGTAGCTGATGCACTGAGCAGAAAGAAAAATACTCTAGCCAGTTTAATGATGGCTGAACGAGAGATCCTACAGACTTTGGATCAGTACAACGTCAACGTACGCCGTGATGGAAGGATTGCAAGTATGCAGATTGAGCCCCAATTGGAGCAAGAATTAGTTCAAGAACAAGAAGGGGATCTAGAGATACAACAGAAAAAGAAGGAGGTATACTCAGGAGATGCACCTGAGGAATGGAAGGTACATTCTGATGGAAGTTTGAGATACAGAGGCCGAATAGTTGTGCCAAACAGGAAAGAAACAAGACAACGGATTATGAACAAAGCTCATTCTACCAGTTTTGCTATGCACCCTGGAGGAACGAAAATGTATCAAGATTTGAAACGAAGATACTGGTGGAAAGGTATGAAAAGAGACGTGGCTGATTTTGTTAATCACTGTGTGACCTGCCAACAAGTGAAAGCCGAACACCAGAAGCCGTCTGGATTGTTACAACCGTTACCTACTCCAGAGTGGAAGTGGGATTGTGTTACTTTGGATTTCATCACCGATCTGCCGAGAAATACAAAAGGGCACAATGGTATTTGGGTTATCGTGGACAAACTCACGAAGTCAGCTCATTTCTTGCCAGTCAAGATGAACTCACCCGTTGATTATTTTGCCGATCTCTATGTCGAATGGATTGTTCGATTGCATGGTATCCCGAAGACGATTGTTTCCGATCGAGATCCCCGATTTACATCTCGATTATGGCGGAAGTTACAATCTGAATTAGGCACTCAGTTGAATCTTAGTAGTGCCTATCATCCGCAGACGGATGGGCAATCTGAAAGAGTTATTCAGATACTGGAAGATATGTTGCGAGCTTGTGTTCTAGATTTCAGAGGTAAGTGGAGTGAGTACTTACCGCTCGCCGAGTTCGTATATAACAATAGTTATCAAAGCAGTATCAAGATGGCACCGTACGAAGCACTTTACCGAAGGCCGTGTCGTTCGCCACTCTGTTGGGCCGATGTTGAGGACCGAGTTGTTCTGGGTCCTGAAGTGATCAAGGAAACGACCGAAAAGGTCAAGATAGTCAAGAAACGACTAGAAACCGCCCAGAGTAGGCAGAAATCGTACGCTGATCGAAGGAGGAAGCCTTTGGAATTTCAAGTTGAGGACTTGGTGTTTCTAAAAGTTAGTCCTTTGAAGGGTACATTTCGGTTTGGTTTGCGAGGCAAGTTGGCACTCAGGTATATTGGACCGTTCAAGGTTTTGGAACGTGTCGGGAAAGTTGCTTATAGGTTGGAGTTGCCGCCTCAGTTAACATACATACATAACGTATTCCATGTGTTCCAGTTGAAAAAGAGTGTGCCTGAAATCCCTCAAGTGATGCCTTGGATTGGTTTACCGATAGAACCTAACGTGTCTTATGTGGAAGGACCTGTTTCTATTTTAGCTTACGAGACGAAACAACTCAGGAATAGGAAGGTACCACTTGTAAAAGTTCAATGGCAGCGCCACGGAGTCGAGGAAGCGACATGGGAACTGGAATCCGACATGAGGAAGAGGTACCCGCATCTCTTCAGTGAACTCAGGTAATCTCGAGGACGAGATTTTTTATAAGTAGGGGAGGATGTGAGACCCAAAATTTTCTGAATTTATTTTGGAATTTTTCTTTAATTTCTAGAATTTTTCTAGAAATTGTTGGGCAGAAAATCATATTTTTCACCTTAGAATTTAATTGTTTGACCAACTTTGACTAGAGTTTTGACCCAAGTTAGACCTTTAAAAGGTGGTAATTTTACTCACGAACCCAACGGAGCAAGTCTCGTATTATTCCGAGTCCGGGAGATTATTTTATGAATTTCTCAAAATTTCTTTTTCTTTAAAGCATTTTATCCTAGTTTGTGGAGCTTGAAATTTTCGAAATTTTTATAAAGGACAAATTGGTAATTTGACCTCATATTTAATTAGCACTAGTCAATACGAGTCCGTAGTATTTTTCGGGGTATTTTTCTGAGTCCCGAGATATTTTTAATTAATTTTTAAAGTTGAGAAAAATAGGAAAAAGGAAAATAAAATAGGAAAAACACTAGATCGCGCCACGTTGCACGATCTGGAGCGTCCAACGATGCATGGCAGCAAGATCTAATGGCTGCATGTGCAGCCAAGTGTCAAAGCCTTCGCCACGTGTCAATTCCTCATTGGTCAAAGTTATAACGGTTGACTTGAGTCAACCCGGTCAACTCGGATGAGTCAACCGAGTTGACTCACTCACCCTCCCTATAAATAGTGGCATGAACTCAGCTGGTTCTTCACCCATTTCAGCCGCACGCTTCCCAAGAGAGAGTTTCTCTCTCCTCTCTCCTACTTTCTCTCTCTTCTTCAACCTTGTTTCGAGTTTATCTTGAGTTCTGGAGCTCCGATCGACGATCCGATTTCGCCTACGCGATCGTGGCGATGAGCTCTTCAATTCTAGTAGTGTGAAGGCTATGTTTTGGTGAAGTTTTAAAAAAATCATTTCCGAGCTCCATAGGTAATTTCTTGATCCCTGTCGAATTTCTGCTAAAATTTTGTTAAATAAATCTCTTGTTAATTAGGCTATTTTAATCTTATTATTTAGCAAATCTAGTAGTACCGAGACTCTGCTCGTGGGAAGTCTTCAACAGGTATACCCTTAACCCAGCTTATTTAATTTGCTGTTGTTTAAGTGGTGGTTATAGACGAAACGCCGTTTAACTGTTGTTATTAAATGAACTTAATAAATATTGAGGCCATATCAGTGGTAACCAAATAACGTGATGACTAAGGTCAGTCCATGAGCATACAAGCGTTGGGTACTGAGCCAGAGCTCCCTCAGTTTCCCCATGCACTGACCTGGTCACGTTGTAAGGTTCATATCTGATCAACCTCCTCGACAATAAATTAAAATAAACTTAGAAACCACACGGTCTGACATGACTGTCTGCCTCGGGGAGCAGGGTCATGCCGGATCAAGAATTTAGAGAAGCCTAGCAAGTTACGCTAGTGCCAAACCTCTAAATTTTACCTGGTCTTAACAGACAAGGTCGAGAGTACGTTTAGTACGTTCCTAATAGCTGTCGTCGGATTCGGATCTCCAGTTTCCCAACAGGTACAAGTGGGACCCAGACACAGGAAAGGGATCAGGCAAGGGACACACTTTGGTAAAACAGGTAGGGGGAAGGTACCATATCCCGGTTATTGGATTTCCTGCCTATTTTCGTACTATATGTATATGAAAATGTCTTTCACAGAGAATGTGCATGATTTTTGTATGGCATATTTGTGTGATTTTCTGTGTGATACCTTGGACGACCTGAGAGTAACGGGCACGTGTTGTGACCTTGGGTTTCGATCCCCTAAACCTCCGGAGGGGTAAGTACGGACTGGTTAGTCGAATGTCCTTCTGGGGAGGCTAACCAATGTGGTATTACCAGGTAAATGGATACTCTCACCACAGTATCGAGGTGGTGGTTGAATTTCCGATACTGGCGGTTGGCCTGTATGTGATCGGTCGCAGGTATGTTTCTGAACTATGTCACGTGACAGGAAGGATTTTCACTGAAAAAGATGTATGAGCATGCAAAGGCTTTACTCACTGATTATTGGCATAATTACCTTTATCATTACTGGCCTTAGTTACAATATTATTGGTATTGATACCCTGTTTTTGGGTGTGTGTTGCTTTTAAGCTGTTTTCCTTGAAATCCTATATTTTCGAGTATTGTTTCAAACCTAACCAGGATTTTCCCTCGAGGGGAAGCGATGAACGTATGTGACGCTTACCCCCTACTGTACTCTTGTGAGTGCAGATAATCCAGTTGTTGGAGACCAAGATTGAGGTCGTGGGTGTGGCACTTGCAGCTTGTCAGTTTCAGTCTTGCTATCTGGTTTAGATCCTTTCTTTGGATCCGTGGTGGTGTTTCTCTTTCATCCTCGTAGGTGGCATATCCCAATGGCTATCCATGAGTCCAATTTGTTGCACCACTTTGTTAAAGACTGAATCACTCTGGCGTGGGTTGGACTATCCTGACATATCTGTTTATCTACTGTTTTATTATTAGGGTTAATGTATTTGAAACATATAACCCTCACGGGTTGGTACTCTTTACTATTATTTATAATATGAGGCATTTTCATTAATTTCTTCCGTTGTATTTTTACTACTCTGATCCAACCCGGGTTCTTCAATAAAAAGGGCTTAACTCGTTTTAGAGAGCTTGGGAATATAATACTCGGGGTAAGGGGTATTATAGTCTCAGGATCTTTAAGACGGGTGCCGCTGTGGTGTTCCCAGGTTCGGGGCGTCACATATACTTAGTATATAACTATATAGTTAGTAACTTAGTATATAGTTGTATACATACTACAGTAGTTATATATAACTTTATAAGTAATATATAGTTATAGTAGTATACTAGTGTATACTATAGTAGTATATAGTTATATATATACTATACTCATTACTTTATATTAGTTATATATAATCTTATATATAGTTATAACTTATAACTTAAGCATGTTGTATTTATTTTAAAATTTGAAGTACTAAGCAAGTTAAGCAAAGTTCAAAGTTGTATTTGTATTTGTTTAATTGGTAGAATGGTAGTTCAAAAACCCAATTGTGTAGCCAAAAAGTTCAAAAACCAAATGTGAGTACCAACAAAAGAATTGGGTTGAATTGGGCTTAGGCCCAAACCTTTGGGTCCAAAACCATGCATGTTGCACCGAACGAAACCGTCCCTGCAATGGTCTGGTTTGATTTGGTTTTTCCCCACTTTGTCCAGTTCATAGCACCGAACTGCACCGAGAGAACACTTTTGGCGCGGTGCATGGTTCTTGGGGTGAACTGAGCCGAACTGTACGGTGTCCACCCCTACTAGGTTATTCAAAGCCCTACGCATGACAATAATCCAAAGGAAGACTGCCTAGGGTTTTGGGGTCCCAAATTCAAGTATAAATACAAAGCTACAGCCAAAGTGACAGGACTCTCCAAAAACACACACAAAAACCCAGACTCAATCTATGAAAATTCTTTGCAAGATGATTTAATCATTCACTTTGTCTCCCCTTTTATTTTTGTTGATGCATTGATCTCGTGACTTTTATTACAATCTTGATGTTCTTGCAATAGCTCTATTTACTACTCTTTTCCTTGCATTTATTTCTAGAATTTAATGTATTTTCTCATTGAGAATAATCAAGGAAGCATTTATTTTCTCATTCATTGAGCATTTATTGTCAATTTATGTTCTTTCCTTTCTTTGAATTTTGCTACCTTTATCTAAGATTTGTGATTCCAAGGGGTATTGTTACCAGATTGGGATCTTGAGATAAGTTAATATCCATAATTTTTAGTTTATTTACTCGTATTATTTAGTAATTTATCAAGAACAACATGAACACATCTTGACTTAGACAAAGACTTTTAGCATTTAAAGTCCAAGAATGTCCAGACATAGAAAAGAACCAGCCACAATCATTTGATCCCCTTTCCCTTTATTTTATTTTGTCATATCTATCCTTTTAGTTATTTTGCAAATCGTTTCGAGTACAATCTATACTTTGTGGCACGTCCTTTCGCACAAACAAATCAATGCTATAGATTAAATCTTAGCCCAACTCATGAGCGAAGCATTTTTGACCATAACAGACACACGAAAGAAAAAAACACGATTGCCTAATAAGAGAAAATGACTATATATAGAAATAGATTGTCTGAAAAGAGAAAATATTAGCACAAGCCTGAAGAAAAGAAAATATTTAAATTCATTAATGGGAGGCAAAAAATACTCCTCAAAATTGTGATTTCAGACCTACAGCAGACATAAAATATTCTGCTAAAATTTGTCATTTATAAGCCATGTCAACATGAGAGATGAAAAGATAATATAACTGACAAATGAGGACAAAGTGACACCCAAATTAAAGTTTAGGGGATAAAATAAGATGAATATGAAGTTTGGAGAGTAAAGCGAAACACAAAAATTATTTGGGAGCATTGGAGTTGATAACGTATAGCTATGTTGCTCTTTAATTTGTATGGTCGAAAAGGAGAATATATATATCCGGACTGTTCTATGCATATATCATATATGGGTGTGAAACTTGTGTTATTGTTTGTGACTTCGCAGTCTCGATATGTAGTTGGGGCAGTGGTCCCTTAGATTTGCAGAGAATAGAGAATAGAGATAAGAGAATGGGGTACTGGGATCTTGCGCTTCTGAAAGTTATGGGGTTCTGTTTGGAGTACTTGTGCAGCTGTGTTGTGTTACTCGCACTTGTCAGTGTACGTGACTCTGCGTACAATGTCTTTGCCTGAATTTGTTTCGGTACAAATGTCTTTACCTGAATTATTTATGCATGTTTGGCATTTCTATATTATTAACAATTAATACACACACTTAATTTATCAATCAATTATATCGTTTATCCATATCATCAAATTAACAATCATAATAATAAATTATAAAATTTAAAGGATTGTATCACAATTACATATTACTACACTTTGAACAATTTTTTTTTTTTTTTAGTACAAAGGACACTTTGAACAAATTCAATAAATCCTATATACATACATATATATATATATAAATTTATTCAGGTGGCACCTCTTTTGGTACAAAGGACACTTTGAACAAATTCAATAAATCCTATGTACATACACACACATATATATATATGAATTTATTCAGGTGCGAATCACTTGATCGAGCCTCTATATATATATATGCGGTGTCATATATAAACAAATTTAAAAGAGTAAAAGGACGATCAAAACTCCAATTGCCAAAATTAAGTCAAGGATGAAATCCATCCATTTTTCATGGATCAATTAATTGAACTAGACCGAACAGGCGACCAACGAACCCAATCAAAACATCATATATATCGATCTGAGAGTGAGACTTAATTTATTTTTTTTATAGTTAACGCCGCCTTGCTCCCCCCCTCCCCCAACAACTAACAAGGTCCAATATATAAACATCCAGAGCGAGCTTAATTAAGTTTCAGAAATGAAGATCATTTATTTATTTATTTGATAACAGTTTGATAATTGAACAATTTTTGCACAAATTATCTTAAAAAAGTAATTAATCTAAAACATACAGTTTTACATAAGACTACACTGTAAAATAAAAATAAATAATGCACAAAGAAAAGGTATAAAGGAAAAGGCAATTAACATTCTCTTAGTTCTTTAGTTTCCTTGCATGCTGATTGCTAGATGGATCAGTAGATCTCATCATCAATACAATGACAATTGACCATCATAATATAAATGATTAGTGTGAAACGTACACCCATAAATTAATGGTCCATATATATATATTGAATGAGTTAATATATATGAGATAGCTAGGCTGATAGTGATACTTGTTGAAACTGAAACTGAGGAGGCCGGCATCAAAACTACATGGGGCATGCATATTTATTGCATATATGCACTCCTACTAAAAGCATATATGCTCATTACTCTCACTCATCAGCATGCACAGCGTGCCCCTTCTGAAATCATACTTCTTAATTAATTGTGTTTGTGCTTGCTGAATTTAGTTAATTACTAATTATATATTTACTTCACATACTTAATTATCATATTTTATGAGGAAATTTTACATAAACTTTGAGATAAATATATCGCATTGGAGAAAATATATTTTGGACCATGCTACACTGGAGAACAAAAACATTCATTTTGTGTCCTAGTGAGACTTTCCATCACCTCCATCAAAGAACCCGTTAAGAAAAAATCACGTGACATGCTCATGATCTCTGTTCATGGGCAAAAACATCAATACACCTCAAAGACAAAAAATATTACAAAATTAAAACTTAAGAAAAAAAGAGGGAGGATACGCAAAGCATCGATCCCACCACCCACCCCACCTCCGGCAGCCCTACCCCTGCCGACGAACTTACCAACCGCCGATGCCCCCACCCTCCCCCTTCTCTCTCTCTCTTCTCCACATCNTCTGGCCCATTCCATCAGCAGGGCCTTTTGTGTCTCTCTCTCTCTCTCTCTCTCTCTCTCTCTCTCTCTCTCTCTCTCTCTCTCTCTCTCTCCATTGTAGCCAATCGCCAGAGCGGTAAGTGTGAGACACCGTAAATTTCTCAATTTTATTTGAGATTTTGAGAATTTATTTGAGGAGTAGAGTTTTGGGATATTTTTAAATTATTGTTGTTTTATTTTAAGCATTTTAAAGGAATTTAACATAATTATATATTTTACAAATAATTATTTTATTATGAAGTTTGACCCGAGTTGACCAAATTTAAATATTTGGATTTTGACTTTGATTTTGGTATGGTTGGGTAGTGCTCGGCTCTATAAGCGCATACATACGAACCATGCATGAATCAGAGTCACGGTTTAAAAGTGATGGGTGTTTTACTTTTGGGGGACATTTTAGTCTTTTTACACATTAGGGTTTTAGTATAAATAGGATTTTTTCAGATTTTTTTTTTTATTTTCACAAAACCCCCCCAGCCGCCTCCTTTCTTTCTCGTTGTCCCTCTATCTCCAGTGTGTGTGCAGCCGTCCGGCGGCCGTTGCCAGCGATTTCAGCAGCAACATCTTCCTCTCATTCTCCTCTTCCTCCCCCAGTTTTTTGATCACCCAAAAACCTAGATCGACCTTAAACTCAATATAAGCCTTTCGTCGGCAATCCACCGATTTCGGCGGAGTTGTGATGTCGTACCCATCGGGCTTATTCACCTCCTTGTGGCGAGCACGTTGGTGTCCTTGGATTCCCCAACGGACCACCGTGGACGGCGTTTCGAAGATGGGAAGTCTCGTGGCTTTCCATCACCGATTCTGGTGGTTTCGGCTGTGGATGGCTGCGAGTCTAGTCTTGTTCTTCTCCCCTCGACATGCTTTCTCTATTGGTGTGGGTGCCTTGATCCAATTGCTGCAAAATTAAAAGGCTTAATCTTACTTTTACCCCCCAAAAATGAAACTCATTCTCACATTACCACCCGTAAGTTTTATTGTCCCACTTCACAACCATAATTGACTTTTGTGTGTCACTTTACCCTTTTTCGTTAATTTCATCAAGTAATCCATTAAAAATGGTGATGTGACATGGGCAATTTTCTATTTTCATCCTATTTCATTTGTTTGAAAAGTATAAATTAAAAATTCTTATATTTAAAATGTNCCCCTCACCTAGCCCGCCCCACCTCATTCCCCCCACCAGCGCTGCCCTACCCTTTTTTCTCTCTGCCATTTGCTTCGAATCCAAGCAAAAAGTAACCCTATAAAGTGTGATAAAATAAAAGAATCTCTTTAGATTCAGATTTAGTCAAGAGGCACGGCTTCAATCTGATGGTTTGGGGTGATGTTGCTCAGGTGGGGGAGGGGAGGGATGTTATACGCTGAACCCCGGGTATGCAACAGATGCACCTATCTTGAATGTCCCAAGAGACTAATGCCACTAATCACGCATTAATCCCCCAAGATACCCAAGATAGGTTGAACATTTTAATTTAATGGGACCAGGTTGGATTAGAGATAATAAATAGTGGAAAACATGTGAAGTAAAAATAAACCTTCTTTATAAAACCAACACCCAAGGTTACAGTAGTTCGTTGTAAGCTTGAAGAATTTCATAAATTCAAAATACACAGCAAGCAAAAAATAAAGGTTTTAAAACTATGCAAACATAAAATCAAAGTGAACAACTCAAAACCATCTCAAATCAATAAATGAGAGATTGACAAAACATGCTCGATACGAAATATCGAATAAATAAAAACACCAATTGAATCTAAGAAGTTGACAAGTTTCAAGATGCTACTCTACTAGACCCTCGTCCAAAGTTATCTCTTTATCATACTTGTACCTATAAAAACATCCAATAAACAAGGAATAACAAAAATAATGTAGGGAGTAACCATCTCATACGATTATAGCTTCCCTCAGGAGACCTTGCTAGGTTTGAAAATCACAAAACCTTTCCCAGTGAAAAACATCCTGAAAATCCATTTTCTGTTGGATTCTTAAATCATCCAAAATAAGTTCTTCAAACATTTCTTTTGTAATAATTTACAAAATATTTATGACTCGGTTGTACATCAATATGACAAACATCATAGAAATCCATAAATAAAAATAATACAGATGATCGATACACATTAGGTACGACAATGACCAGCTACAATAAAAGAGAATAGCATCTATAGCGAGAGTGCCCTGGTAAACAAAAATAGGAACTTGCAATTGAGAAATCGTATTTACTGTCACCTGATCAATCATGGGTCCATGTTTCACACAAGCTCACGTAGTCACGTATTGGCTTGGCTAAGCTCCCATAATATGCTGATCGATTCTTCTAGAAGTATTAGAGATTTGAACCCAAGGTCATGTACTATGCTACTCAAACTCTCAGACCAATCATATAAATATAACATGTTATAATAATTTAAAAACACAAACACACACAAAGTCCATAGTCAGGAATGTAAGATAAATCCCCACACATGGAATCCAATGCTTTTCTTGCCTATGAATCCCCATCTGTCTTGAATCCATCACCTTCTTGTCATGTTTCAAGACGGATGGGGATTCATAGGCAAGAAAAGCATTGGATTCCATGTGTGGGGATTTATCTTACATTCTTGACTATGGACTTTGTGTGTGTTTGTGTTTTTAAATTATTATAACATGCTATATTCTTGAAACATGACAAGAAGGTGATGGATTCAAGACGGATGGGGATTCATAGGCAAGAAATCTTTTAGTTACTAGTGTTTCTAGTGTTTCTAGTGTTCGACAATACGACAACTTAGTCAAAAGTTAAGTTAAACACAATCTCGTTATGACTCATCCTTTTTAGGTTACACTTCTCTAAAGACTCTAGTCCTAAGTGGACTAAACTCTACTCTTTAGGGTTTCTAAGTTTCAAGTTAATTTTAAAATCAAACCACTTGACTAATTACCTTGGTTTAAAGTAATTTCACAAATTAATTTAGATTAGAATAAATCAAATCTAAGTATTATCCAAATATTTAATTAATTAGTATTTATCTAAAATATTCCACTAACTAATTAAGCTTGAATAATAGCTTAAATCTAATTTAATTTCTACAAGTTAATAACCTTTAATTAAATCTCCAAAATAAGGTTACAACTAATTATACTTAATTAACCAAATAAATTAAGCAACTAAATCTCCAAAGTAAACCTAGGCATGCTTAATTAAAAAATAAATCCTACTTAATTAATCTAAGCATGCAACCTAATATTAAAGCCTCAGAAAAATAAATAATAGACTTACCCTGTTGTAAACCTCTAAAGCTAGACTTCAGTCCTAAGGGACTCCTCCAAATTTGAGACTTCTTCTCTAAGAGAAGACCTCAAAATATTTTACTAAAAGGGAGCTTCTAAAAAATATGAGCTTGCTCCAGAATAGAAAGAATAATAATCTTTCTAGAGAGAGAAAGAGAAACTAAAGTTAGAGTGAGAAACAAACGTCTTCTTTTCAAGAACAAACGTCTTCTTGTGCATCCTAGGCAATTCTCAAATAGACATTAAATCTTTCCCCACTAGTTACATAATCTATTATGTAAAACCATCTCCTTATTTCATAGTCAAATATTATGTCATAGTCAAGCATTATGTCATAGTCAAACATCCAGAGTCTCATTGAATAATTTTCAAAAAAATGTTTCGGGAAACATCATGCCAAAGACATCTTCGTTGATCAGGCGAAAAGTCTACGTAATCTTCTGTTAATCAACCTCATAACAGTTTTAATATAAAAACACGAGACCTCTAATGAATTGACTACAATAACATAAGAGATATTCTTTATAAGAAATCAACATTTAAAATCACAAGGTCACAATAACGATTATCAATAGTAGTCACAATCACATTCATATTCAAACTCTTGATCAGGGTTACAAATTCTTATAGTGTCTCCAACAAATTGTCCATTACCCTTTTCAATTGCGATGTTCTTCAATTGTTCTTATAACTCTTTTAGAACTTTTGTAGGTATTTCAAGCTTTCCAAGTAACCAACTTATAATTCTCAATACGAGTATTCCTCTAATTACTCATGAAGCCTTAAAGAATAAAATCCAACTTTAATCATGGCATACCACAAAATCAATTCTATTTTAATCCAGGATATGGACAATATCACTAATCAAGCAATTATAAAACCATCAAACAGATGCAAAATGAAACCAATAAAATTTCAACTTAAAATTTTATGAACTTATCATGTATTTAAAGGTGCATAGTCATTCCAAATGTGGTTTACGTCATTAGATTGCTCTTCTTACCTCAACAACAGGTGGATGTCCTTAACCATCTTGATTGACCACTTGCTTCTACTCAACTTGAAGTCGATTATTCATGATTGCGCTTGGGCACTTGCTTCCAAAATGTTCATTCTCCTTCCAAGGAAAACATAATTTCTCTTGTAATTGCGCTTTTCTTTGCCAAAGCTGCTTCCACTAACTCCGAGTATGTTAGCAGTCCTACTCCAACTAAGTCTTTTCGAATTTCATTCCTCAAACCTTGAGTAAACTCGACTAATTCCAAGTACATCATTAGTTCTTTACCAACTATATGATTTTAGATCTTATTCTGCAAATCCTCGAGTGAACTTAATCGTATCCTTACTATCCAAGCACCAAAATAATGGCCAATATCAATGTATGTAGAAAACAGTTCAAACGAGCTTCTATCTAATATTCTTTACCTCTCACAACCCAAAACAAAGTATGCATAAGAAATACTTGCCTTGAGAATACCTGAGACCTCAACGCTCGTTACGAGTGTGTCAAAGTCTCATAGTCCCTCAAAACAAATACATCATGCAAGCCAATTTCAGAGTCCAAGAAGTATTGACATCTTAACCAATCATCACTGGCTTAATCATAAATCGATTGGCTAGATAACCTCCATCTCATCCTATTTCAGTCTCCAAAGTTGTAGAGAAATAATGATTAATGAGCAACTGTTCGAACTTCTCTTGAGTCGATTATGCTCCAATCCCTTGAGTGCATCCAGACGTTCACCAAGTTCTTGCTTCTCCTTTGGGGAGGTGAGTTACCATCCTCACTCTATACTCGAGTGGTACCTTCAGAAATTTAAATTTGTCTTGAATACTCTTTATCCAACTTGCACACTTTTCCTTCTCAAAGATTCCTCCAAAACTCATGGGTGTCAGCTCCATAAAAGTCATCAAAATACTTAGCTTATTGCTTGTGCTCTTGTTCTATAAGAGTCTTCCAACTTGATCTTCCAATTAACATTGGTCTAGATCGTTCATAGGTTAAGCACGGTTATGAGGTCGAAACAACATCTTGTTAATTGGATTAACCGAACATGAAAAAATAACAATCATCTTAATCAATCGAGTCTGAAAAAACAAATCAACTCGCATTGAAGAGATGGACTCCAAAAACTTGTGGAAACAACAACCATAATTTAAATGAAGATTTTCGAATTCGGGTTTAACTTTCAACAAATCTTTGAAAACCGAAAGGTAAAAGATTTAAATACAAATCTTGTGTTCAAAACACAATTCAATAAAATATTTATTGAAAATAACAAGTATTAAAAAATAAGAACTATTTGACAATACTTCACCAACATTTCAAAAACAAAACTTTGGAAAAGCAATCTTACAAAAACCAATAAGAGATTTCATAAATCTGAAGATAAACGTTTGAAAACAAAATAGTTATGGTATGCCACAGAGGCACCCACCTTGAATGCCCCAAAAAATTAATGCGATTAAATCACGCATTAATCCTCCAACATACTCAAGGCGGGTTAAGCCTTTTGTTTAAATAGATTGGGTTGGATTATAAATAATAAATAACGGAAAACATGAGAAGTAAAAGTAAAACTTCTTCATAAATTAAACTAACCCTCAAAGGTTATGGTATTTTATTGCAACCTTGAAAAATTAAATAAATTCGAAATACATAGCAAACGTAAAATAAAGGTTTCAAAGCTATGCAAACATAAAATAAAAGTAAATATCTCAAAACTATCTCTAAACAAAAGAGGACAAATCATTCAAAACATACTCGATACGAGGAAACAATTAAATGACATCATCAATTAAATTCAGGTAGTTGACAAGTTTCAAGATGCTACTCTGCTCGACCTTCGTCCAAGTTCGTCTCTTTACCGTGCTTCATACCTATAAAAACATCCAATAAATAAGGAACAAAACAAATGTAGAGGGTAAGCATCATATACGATCATAGCTTCCCCTTAGAGGACCCTGGCTAGTTTGAAAACTACAAAACCTTTTTTAGTGTAAATCATAGTGGAAATCATTTTATGTTGAATCCTTAAATTATCAAAATAAGTTCTTCAAACCTTTCCTTTGAAATCCTTTCAAAATATTAATGACTCAGCTGTACATGTACATAGTTATAATAATGCAATTTTATAACAAATTATTCATATCTGATGGTCGATACACAATGATACACTATGATGTCAACTGTAATAAATAAACCACTACCATAGTAAGAGTGTCACGGTAAACATAGATAGGAATTCTCAATTCAATAACCATACCACCTGCCACCTGATCAATCGTGAGTCCCCTCCTTGCACAAGCACATGTATTCACATATTGGCTTGGCTAGGTTTCTCACAACTTTGGTGATCAATTCTTCTAGAAGGTTTAGGAATTTGAAGGGTCACATACAACGTTACCTCAACTCTCAAACCCATCATAATAAACATAATAATAGCATGTTATAATAATTTAAAAACACAAGTACACATCCTTGGCAAAAAAAATAAAAAATAAAAACACAAACATACATAAAGTCCATAGTTAGGAATGTAGGATAAATCCCCCTACCTGAAATTCAATGCTCTTCTTGCTTATGCATCCACATTGTCTTGAATCCATCCGCTTTCTTGTCACGCCAAAAAGAAATTATTCGGTAAATGGTGTTCTTAGTGTTTGACATACGACAACTTAGTCAAAAGTTAAGTTCAACACAATTTCGTGATGACCCTTCCTCTTGGGTCACACGTTCTTAAGAGACTCAAGTCCTAAGTGGACCAAAATCTACTCTTTAAGGTTTATTAGTTTCAAGTTTTATCTTAAAGTCAAACAACTTGACTAATTATTTTAATTCAAAGCAATTGCACAAATTAATTTAGATTAAATTAAACCTAAGTATATCTAAGTAACTTAATTTAAACCCACTAATTAATTAAGATTAAATAATGACTTAAGTCCAACTTAATCTCTATCATAGGGTCATGCTAAGCCTAACATGTTATTAGCCTTAAATTAAATCTCCAAATTAAGGATACAATTAATCATGCTTGATTAATCTAAAAAATTAAGCAATTAAATCTCCAAAATAAATCTATGCATGCATAATTAATAAATAAATTTTACTTAATTAATCTAAGCATGCAACCTAATATTAAAGCCTAAGAAAAAATAAATAAGAAGAAATATTAAAATACTTAGTTGTAGAGCTCCAAAGCTAGACTCCAACTCTTGGACTCACTTGGCAGTATAAGTGAAAATGAGGTACAAGGGTCTCTATTTATAGGCACTAGAGGGTGAGAAGTTTCTCTAATTTTTCAATGTGGGATAGGATGCACAAAAATGCACTAACAAGAGAGAAAACATGAGTTGGGTCGTGTGGTACCCATAGTCAAGAAATGGGTAAAATGTGAGAGGAAATGGGTAGATCCGGCTAAGAAATGGGCGAAAGGAGCTGGATCACACGCAGGTCGACTCAACCCAACCACGAATCAACGACCTAGATTATAACATGTTTAATGACCTTGAACGGTCAAGATTAAAAGGCGAGGGAAATTTGGCGTTATGTGTACCAAAGTGAGCTCGTAAGCTCACTTAACTCAGCACCTTCGTAGGGCCTCATCAACACCCGCGACCAATGTCAGCGTGCCACGTGTGTGCTGTCAGTAAAGTCAACAGTTTAATTTCTCCAACTTTGAAAATTCACTAAAAATAGCTTGAGACTCTAAATAATTCTCTGAAAAATGATACAGACTAGTATAAATGAGTACTAATTTTCTATAGTCTCAAAATAGTAAATTCACTTTCAGAAAAATTATGAAAATTCTTCCTCTCATAATTTAATTATGAAAAATGAAAATAAACTTAATAATTACCAAACTCTTGAATTTTCTTTCTAAAAAATTCACTTCCAAGCAACTAAACTCTAGAACCATAATCAAAGGTCTAAGTTCGTTAAAACAAAGTTAAGGAAAATTCTAATTTCTTTAAATAAACCTTAAGAACAAGGTTGAAAAGCTTAAGTAACAAAGTTACCGTAAGTCGAAAATTCAGGGTGTTACATAAAGTGGGACAATTAAAGTTATAGGTGGCAATTTGGGAATGAGTTTCAACTTTCGGTGGTAAAAGTAATATTAAGCCAAATTAAAAACCCCCAATTCGAAGCCTAGCTCTGTTGTTGCCTCTGTGTTCCCGGCGGTTTCGACTGCAGGTCAGGTTGATTTTGGCTTTGATTTCCATTTCTTTTCATGTTTTATTAACTTATGTACTTTGTTGGGGTTTGAATTTATTTGAAATTCCTTGTTCAGGTATTATGCTGCCACTACCACTATGGACTCCGCCATTTGTGGCGAAGGGTTGGGTGTTTTTTCCTTCTGGTTGCCTTGTTAAAACCTCATAAGTCAATTCCCAGCTCTTTTTGGTTGATGTTGAGTTTTTGTGAGTTAAAATAGGTTGGGCAGCCACCGTGTGTGGCGGTTTCCGCTCGTTCCAGCCGCTTAACGACCATGTTGTTACAGTTTTGTGAACCCTAGTTGTAATTGTGGTGGATTTTCGTTGTTGGATAGGTTATTTCGGCTGGAAAACTTTCGTTCTAAAGTCGTCTCGGTTGTCGAACCCTAAATCGAACCTGAGCCCAAAATTCTCGACAAACCAACTCATTCATTTTGTTAAATCTATTTTATACAGTCCTCTGAATGATTTCGATTGAGAAATAACCTAGAAAAGTAAACCATAGACCCCGATTTGACTAAAAAGGTATTTTGGTCATTTCACTTGCTCTCACCGAAACACGTGTTATTAGTGTCTCACTAAATATGTTTCAATTCTTTAGTCAGAACCTAATCCATTTGTATTTGGATTAGTTTCAGACTAGAACGACCTTGAGATAGAATCCATAGACACTTGGTTTGGTCTAGGGCGTTTCGGTCATCACACTTTTTACTTAGAAACACGTGCTTCGGTTTTCGATTCTTAAAGTCAACCCTATATATGTTATAGTTGTCAATCAAATCTTTCTTCTGCTCAAACAAAGTGAAGGACTGTCTTACTATTCGAACGGGAAACCGATTCCGAATTGTGGATCGAGTAATACTTGAAAGGTTAGAGTCTATCTGACTCGTCCACATCGTTATTCCTTTGTGATTTCAACTTGATTGGAATTTCTATTAATTCCTTATCTCGTGTTTGTTTGCAAGGGCAAATTGTTCATTTTACATGACCCTCGAGGAATGGTTCGTTTAACGGTCGATCTCATGATGTGGTGGTGCTATATAAGCGAACTAAAGTGTTTGCTTGGAACTTAGGTAGGTAACACCTTGCCTTGACATATACGTTTTGGTGCATTGCGTATGCTTTATAATGCATGTACTGAGTGATGTGTGTTCATTTGGGTGACTTGATTCGGTTTGAGTCAATGATTATATTTCTGCTAATTATCATTAGAGCACTTGATTTGTTTTGTAATTCACTTGCACTGAATCTGTGAGATTAATTGTTATATACGAAATAGATTATATGACATGTTTTACTGCCGGAGTTAACCTGTTTATTGAGTTGAGCAGTAAATGCATGGTTGACCGTCCTGGTCAGAAATTGACTTATTAAATAAGTCGTATAATGAATTTTATTATTACTATTTGGATTCCTCATTTGAGGGTGATGCTCTGTTGAGCTATTTTCCATATGTATCAATATTGGCCATTGATTTGGCATTTGACTTGTTTATTTTCAAGTCGCATAATGAATTGTATTATTGTTATTGAAATGGTGAACCATACATGTTAATGAAATGGTATCGTAATTGAACGGTACATGAATTGGATGTGATGGCATGATAAATTGCCCATGATGCTTTTTTGATTTATTTCTATCTATGACAATATTGGCCATTGTTTTGGCCATTTGACTGATTGCATTGAAAACTGTGGGTTGAATTATATAATTGTTATTTGAATTCCTCGTTCCGATGGTGATAAATGCTAAGATTGCTTAATCTGTTTAATGAGGCTTGCAAGATAAAGTTAATTGGGCTAAGGATGAAATAACTCATGGACTCTGAAATTTGGATGCTTAATGTACTTATTCGGGAGTATAAGGGATTTTAACACACTCGTGACAGGTGTTGAGGTCTCAAGTATTCTTAGGGCAAGTACAAAGTGCATACATTGTTTTGGGGTGCGGGAAGTAAAGAGTATGAGATAAGAGACTTAATTATCAAATTAATAAAATGTTTATTTGGTGTCTTGTAAATCAATCATAATGAACTAGAGCACACTCTAGAGACTTCACGTAAGTTCTTGTTTGCTTGATGTGTGACCCTACTGTATCCCATAATTAGAAATCATAATTGGATTAAATAGTTACTCAGTAAAGACGAAGTTAAATGTCTGTTTGAGAACTATTTGATATAATTGTGTTCTTGATGGGCTGGTGGAGCCGAGACACAGTTTGATGGGCCGGTTGGTAGCCGAGTTACAGTGGATGGGTTGGTTGAGCCGAGACACAGTTTGATGGGCCAGTTGGCGGCCGAGATACAATTGATGGGCTGATTGGGCCAAGGTACAGTTTGGTAGGCCTTTTGGCCAAGAGATAGTTTGATTTATCGGGTCATGTTGGGATTAGTTAACGACCTGAGAGTAAGGGGTTACATTATGATCACCTTGGGTTTCAATCCCTTAAACCTTCGGAGGGGTTATATGGAGATAATAGGTCGATTGTCCTAAGGGGAGGCCTAGTCTAGGTGGTATAACCAGTGAAATGGATACCCTCGCTATTAGTTCGATCAGTTTTTACTGATGATTTGAGAAAGGGTAGTTGGCCACATTGGACCGGTCATCGGATGATATATGGGAGATTGGTATCTTAGTGGACCTATTTGGAGTTGTTGGTGTCTTGGTGATACAGGTACTATGATTCTACTTCAGCAAATCCAAGTACGCCTTGTATATATGTGTGTGGATTGTAATGTGATTTGAGGTGCCATGAATTGTTCACTATTGTATTTGTTGATGGCTAATTATCAACATTGAATATATATGTTATGCTGAATGTGAAATATATCTTGATGACTGCCACTATCTTATGTGAGATGGCCTGGGTGTTGGTGTTCGAAAACGGAATTCTCATGGTGATTGATTATGAAATTTAATTTTATAGTGGCTTATAATATTCTTGGTGATTATTGCTACGACTGAGTGTCGTTTTGAATGGATTTCATTTGTGTATAAGTTGGTTTTACCCATAAGAGCTTCATAGCTTATCGGGTTTTTCATATGACCCAGTACACCATTCCACGATATAGCGGTGTGTTTTGTAGAGTAATTGGACTGAGGAGGCGGCATGAGGAGGACATGGCAATAGCAGTGAGAAATCCAAAGTTTTAATATTGTTCTTTTTATTTTATGATTTGATTTGTAAATCGTTTTATTCTCATTTGCTCATTATAATTTAATTATTTATGAGGTTGCATCCTTTTAATTATGAACCTCAAGAGGTTGGTTTCATTTTATATAAAGTTTTAAAATAAGAAAAATTTTAATTTCTACTACTTATTTTATCTCTGACCCAACCCAATTTTTAATTAAAGGGCTTAACGTATTTTAAGGAACTTGAGTTTACAATGCTCTGTCGATTGAGTGTTGTACTCTTGGGAACCTTAAGATATGTGCCGCTGTCATGTGCCCGGGTTTTGGGGCGTGACAGTAAGGGAGGTCAATGACCTAGTTGCCTTCCAAATCGGTGGTTGACAACTAGGTCGTTGGCCTCTTTCACCACTCCGACGGTGGGTTACAATTAAGAGAGAGAGAGAGAGAGAGAGAGAGAGAGAGAGAGAGAGGGTGGGACTGTCAGAGGCGGGGTGTGGGATTGGTGCTTTGGGCATCCTCCCTTTTTTTTTTTTTTAATGTTTTTAGTTTTAATCTTTTTATTCTTCTTAGTTTTTCTAGTTTTAATCTTTTTTTAATTTATTGTATTCTTATTTATCTTTTTTAGTTTTAATCTTTTTAATTTATTTTTATTTTTAATATTTTTTAGGTTATAAATTGAATTAAAGTTTTATTTAATATAAAATGTTTTATTTGTCCCTCATTTGGATGAAGTTTGTAATAAATTTGATTGAACTTACTACCATGACACAAAATAAAATTTTTTGTTTTGCAGTGACACAATCCAAAATATATATTAGGGCTGGGTATCAACCCATCTGACTCGGCAAATCCGCCTCCACTCACTGCCACCAACTCGAAAAACCACCAATGTTGGACATAAAATACATCATTCTTTTATACACTAATTTGTTGATTTAGCTTGTGAATACTTGAAACTTATGTAGGTTTTTGTTTGTTTTTTTGTTTTTTCAGGAATTAGAAGCATAAAAGATGAAATAAGCTAAATGGACTCAAATTGGAGAGGAAATAGATTGGGATGTTGGAATAAATGAGATTGGGCTTAGACAATAGCATGAACCCAAGTACAAAGCCCATGCCGCATCCTAGAGCCCCACAAGGCCACACAAGGGTGCAGCCTGCTACAAGAGGTGCAACCGCAAGGCCTAGGCGCGCACATAAGGGGAGCAAAGCTTCAAGCTTAAGCTACCAGCTAGGGCTGCCCTTTGGTTTGGTTTTTACCGAACCGACCGACTATTGACCAAAATTTTTTGGTTTAGTAAATCGATTTTCACAATTTAAAAATTGAAAATCCGAAATCAAAAATTCGAAAAAAGTTGGTTTTGTTTTGATAAAAATTGAAAAAAATAGGTAAATCGACCGATTATAGAAAATTATTACTAAAAGAAACCGAATTGATTATTATCGAAAAAACCGAAATATATATCGAAAAACTGAAACAATTACCAAAATTTAGTTATATATGCTTATATAATACTATTATGTTACTGGTACAATAAATATTAAACTACTAATATTATAAACAACTGTAAGAAAATATAATTGTAAATGTTATCATATTAATATTATCAAAAGTGTGAGTTAAGATGTACAGTCATTTTCTAATAAAGTAACTGTTATTATTTTTAGGAAAATAAGAATCTCATCTTTAGTTAAGTAATGCATATATATATCTACTCATATGTATTTGTATACATATATGTATATATATACTAAATTAATAGGATATGTACTAATATATGTTATTAAACTACTTATACTAGTATATATTGTTAGCGTGTGTTAACTTCTAGAAGATTAGCTAGTTATTAAGGATTTATTACCTCCTGTAATTAAGCTCTAATTTATTGTAATTAGCTTGTAATTAGCTGTAGGCTTTGTGTACAAATACCACATATGTGGCCTTGACAAATCATAAACTATTCTCCCTAAACGTGTTATGTAGCATGATATCAGAGCAACCCTTTCTTCCTCTCCATTTTCATAGGAATTAGGGTCTGTGTATGTTTAGGGTGTGTTTTCTGATCATTACCTGGGTATTTGTGGTTCACGATTTATCCATAAATCATTGTGTTCTTTTTTGTTTGTTTGTTTGTTTTTTTTTTTTTTTGGGTTTTTTGGGGTTTTTTAGGGTTTTTTAGGGTTTTTAGGGT
>QANW01010506.1:699078-715135 GCA_003254865.1 Dryas drummondii | reverse complement strand
GGTTTTTTTTGGTTTTTTTGGGTTTTTTTTTTTTTTTTTTTTTTTTTTTTCGGGTTGAAATTATGACAAGCAATAGGTGAATCACGACCATTTGGTGCAGCAAGTGATTAGTTTCGGGCTGTTGATTGTCTTATTCCTCTAAGACCGAGACCTTACTGGAGTGCCAGACCCTTTAAGCCCTTGCCGCCGGACCAAAGAGCTATTGCTGGACTACCACACCCAAGCCTACCTCAGCATCTTTGCCATCATTCACTCTTGTCCGAGTCTAAGTTCGAGTCTGAACCCAGATCGCAGTGCACCACCACTGATCTGCCGCTGCTATTGTGCACTGCCAGCAAACATTGTTGCTGCCACGTTTCTGCCACTGTGTCACTCTGCTGCTCGTTGCACAGCTCGCCGCACGTCCTGTCGTACGTTTAGTGATTGGTGTTGCGCCGACTTGATCTGCCGTCGACCAACCGACCGATCGTGCCAACCCAGTGCACCATCGCTCCTGCTGCTAGCTCACTGTCGCTCCGCTGCAACTCAGCGGTGTTGTCGCGACGTGACCTGCGATCCGCCTTCCTCTCTGTTCGAGTGATCTCTTTCAATTGTGTGTTTCTTGCCTACCACCGAGCTGCTGCCTATTCGCTGTGCGTTGCTTCTCCCTGCAACCTTTAATTTAATTGGGGATCCCCCCTTTTGTTTTTTAGCCTATTTATGACCTTTTCCCCAAATAATGGAGGAAGTCCAGAAATGAACTTTTTTTTTCAAAATTCTTGATGGCAGTCTTTTCAGGTTAAGACCTTGGCTAACAAAACATCTTTGTACCATCTGAATTGGGATAAAGTGGAACACCTAAGATTCATCAAGACTTCTCTTGACCTCTCTTGCTGTACATCTACGGTACCTATGAAATGTAGAGTGATAGTATAAACCAAAGTATTTACTCCATCACCCTCATCACTCTCAATTTCTACCCCATTTTCCTATTTTATGATTGTTTTAGAAGCATTTAGGATTTCATTTTTGGTATCTTCTCTTAAGAAGTCCCACCCACCAACCTCTAAGTATTCCTGAAAATCCTGTAACTATTGCTGAGGCTATTTGGCTTTCAAAATTTTCTGCCGCTCTTCCTGCTGTAGCATACATTAGCATTTGCCTAATGACATCTACAATCTGGTATTCAGTTCTTCCATCTATATTCCATTCAACAATGGATCCTGCATCAAATCTTGTTGTATTGAAATGAAAGTTTTCTTTAAAACCTATTTCTATAAGTGTTGGTCTGTGATCGTAGTTTCTTGTTGGTGCCATAGGTATTGGATTTCTTTTATTAAAAGAAATTCTATTTATCTGTGAATGTGAATGTTCTGGTTGATCTAAGAAGACTTGTTGTAAGTTTTCTATTTCTGATCCTTCTTCCTTGGATAAGACATTAACAATTGGACCCTTCTTAATGTCTAATTTAGTTAGCCTACTCACAATTTCATCCATCATTTCCTTATGCTGGGTGGCTGGTCCTTTCATTTTATAATTTTCTATCTTTGGTGGTGGTTTGAACATTACTCCCTGGTCCTTAAGGGTGGATTTTGAACTTTCTACTTTGAAATTGCTTCTTTAGTTTTGAACTCTTTCAAAGAGTCTTCAATCCTGGAAGTTTTGGGTCTTAAGTATTGGAGATAAAAGTTGGTGTAACTTCCTTGTGATAAAACACTTCCTAAGTGTTCTGTTGTGATTTTATCTATTTTTGATAAATGATCAGCCTTAAATGAAGAAGCCGTTCCTCCATTTATTTCTAAGGCCTCCGCTGGAGGATGGATTGATCTCACCAACTTTCCTTTTTTAGTCATGTAATTCTTAAAAGGACTCTCCAAAGTATTAATCACATTTTCATATTCTTCTAACTTTTGCCTTTTAGCAAATCCTTCAAACCAAATGAAGAAAGCTACATGCCTCCTATGCCTGGTCATACGAGCATTATAGGCTCTATGGAACACATTTTTTAAGTCTGAACAAAAGGTTTGTTCAAACCATTCTCTTTTTTCCTTGTTCTTTCGGCTCATGAATTCCTTTTTTAGGAGTTCATGGTTAATTTGAAAAGGATTTTCTGCCTGCAAAACGTTTATAAAAAGGTCTCCTTCTAAGTCAGAAAAAGTAGGTGATTCAGGCCTTCTTTATGGCCTAAGCTGTGCATCGGTGTTACGAGTTTCTACCCCGTACCAAGGATGGTTGACTTGATTGGTGGTTTGGGTAACACCTCCCATGATAATTTTATCATGCTCATATTCCGTCCCTGTGGGTGCCTAAAAAGATCTTAGCATTAGAGTTTCTAGCGCTAGAGGTTTCGCTGTGTGAACTGATACTTGTTCTTCCTATTCTGGCTACCTTGGTGGAAGAAAACCTGATCTCTACATCACCATCTTGGTGTTCGATTATTTGTTCTACTTCTTGGTTTTCTAAAGGTCTGGCTGGCACTTGGTTCTGTAGTATCCATTTCTCTGGAAGAGATATCTCATCCCACATGATTGTCTTTGGGACAACTACATTGGCCTTACCTAGATTGGCTTGGAACAAGGTAGTTTACCTTTGGCTTCTAGGTTGTGAGCATCAGGACACAAAGTATTCATTGCCTTGTACTATATATGGTATACTACAACCATATTTTGGGAACCAGCAATCATATTAAACTTTTGGGTTTGAATGTTTAAAGTTAAAGCCTTTAAGGCTCCTTCATCTGCAAAAAAAAGATTGAAAAATTGGGAAAACAGTTAAAGAAAACAAGACCATCACAAAGTGATGATTCAACGACTCCCAATAATGAGTCTGAAAACACATTATGCCTACAATCTCTTACGCAAGTAAGTACAGAAGTTTTAAGCCCAGTTCTTGTGAGAGGTTTGACTGCAACTTGCACTAACCCTATATGCAGGTATTTAAAATCTCTTCTCTTATGCTCTTTTAGCATTTCTTGTGAAAATAGTTGGAAATTTTCATGTGAATCTGAGATAGAAACGGTTTTCTCACAAGTTTTAACCACATAATTGCTTTTAAAAGAAAATGACCATTTCCTGTAAATATCAGTTACTGGGACTTCAGGGATTTTCCAATTTTGCAATTATTTTTCATAATCTCTCATAACCACTTCCTCAGTGTTATTAATCCTCATAACGCCGCTAGATCCACATCCGACCTACGAGACAAAGATCTAAACAAATTTTCCATTTTAAAACAATTTAGAAGTTCACGAAATGTCAACAGGAACAACAGTCTACTTCGTCCTCAACGCCTCACTCCGGCTAACACAGACTTCGACCCACTGCGACTAATAAGTGAATAAACTGTAAATAAAAGAGCAAAGATGTTGTCGATCAATGTTTGTGATTGGTGGATTCGGACCAGTCCGGTGTTACAGGGACTATGATTAACAACAGTAAAGTGGCTATGATTAACAACAGTAAAGTGGCTATGATACCATAACGAATAGCCTCAGCTTACAGGATTTTCAGGAATACTTAGAGGTTGGTGGGACTTCTTAAGAGAAGATACCAAAAATAAAATCCTAAATGCTTCTAAAATAATCATAAAACATGAAAATGGGGTAGAAATTGAGAGTAATGAGGGTGATGGTGTAAATACTTTGGTTTATACTATCACTCTACATTTCATAGGAACCGTAGATGTACAGCAAGACAGGTCAAGAGAAGTCTTGATGAATCTTAGGTGTTCCACTTTAACCCAATTCAGATGATACACAAATGTTTTTTTAGCCAAGGTCTTCACCAGAGAAGACTGCCATCAAGAATTTTGGAAAGAAAAGTTCTTTTATGAACTTCCTCAATTATTTGGGGAAAAGGTCAGAAATAGGCTAAAAACAAAAGGGGGGGGGGGGGAAGAATCCCCTATGACAGAATCACTTTCGGAGAATTAATCTCTAAAATTTGTGCTGAAGGACGATGTACTGACATGAAGCTTAAAAGACAGTTGGACAAAGAAAGGTCTTCTAGAGGAAAAGAAATGGGAGACTTTTGTGAGCAATTCGGATTTTCTAGTATTCCTAGGGATCCAAAAGGAAAGTCGAGATCTTACAAACCTTATAGAAAAAGACAATCAAAGTATAAGTCTAAGAAGGATTGGAAAAATCAAGATCAAGTCATATATCCTAAAAAGGATTATAAAAGAACAACAAAATATGAAAAGAAAAAACCGAAAAAGGAATTTGAAAGAAAAAAGCCAACTTGTTTTAAATGTGGAAAGGCAGGCCATTACAAAAATGAATGCAGGATGAAAGACAGAATCAATGCTCTTCAGGTAGATGAAGAGTTGAAAGAAAAGCTTCTCAGAATCCTCCTAAATTCAGAAGACTCTTCCGGCGAAGATATATTTGGCCTAGAAGATAGTGAAGAAGAAGATATATTCTTCAGGCTCTAGTGAAAGCATAGAAGGTAATTGCTTATGCAGAGAGTTAAAATGTATGGAATTAAATGTTCTTACCAGTCAGGATAAATTAATTTTAGATTTGATTGATAAAATAGAAGATCCAGCTCAAAAGAGAGCAGCTTTAGAGCAATATCTAGGAATTGCCAAAGAAACTCAAGAGCAAAAGAAGGAAGGACCATCTTCTTCCTTTGAACCTTATAGTTTCCAAAATGTCCTAAATAGGATACAAGCCTCGAAAGGAAAAGGGTTTACCCAAGAAACAACCATACCAGACCTCAAAAAGAAATGCAGCAAGTCAAAGAAGAGTTAAAAGACTTAAAAAACAGAGTAAATGTTCTAGAGTTATCTAAACTCTCAGAACACTTTGAAGAACATGAATTCGAGGAAGAATTCTCAGAAGAAATAAAAAAATTTAAAGGAAAAGGAATAAAAGAACCTTTCACAGAAGAAGGAGAAGTTAATGACTTAGGGTCTATCAATAAAATTGATAGAATTATTACCCAAAGATGGTTTGTTGAAATTACCATCATTGTTGACCAAGACTACAGCTTTACAACTGTAGCTTTAATGGATTCTGGGGCAGATCTTAATTGCATGTGGGAAGGTTTGGTACCTACCAAGTATTTTTCTAAAACCACTCAAACCTTAAATGCAGCTAATGGGAAAAGGATGAAGATCAATTACAAACTGTCTAAAGCAGCAGTCTGTAATAATGGAGTCTGTTTAGAAACACCATTTTTAATGGTAAAAGATCTATCTCAGAACTGTGTTCTTGGTACTCCATTTCTTAACAAGTTTTACTCTATGCAGGTTACAGCTACGAGAATAAAAGCAGTAAGTAATGGTGTTAAAGTTAACTTTGAATTTATCTAGGAACCCTATGTGAAGTATATTACCTCAATTAAGGAAAAGATTGAAGGAAAAGAAAGATTTCTTTTTTCCTTAAAAGAAGAAATTCAGTATAAACATACTGAGCAGGTTCTTAGCACTCCTCAAGCACAAAGTGAGGTAAAAGTCATAGAAGATACTTTGAAAAAAGAAATTTGTGCCGATATGCCTAATGCTTTCTAGAACAGGAAGCAACATGTGGTGTCTCTACCTTATGAACCAGACTTCAAGAAATCTATGATTCCTACAAAAGCAAGACCAATATAGATGAATAGTAAGCACCTTGAGCTATGCAAATAAGAGATAAAGGATCTCTTAAGCAAAGGATTAATCAGGAAAAGTTCCTCTCCTTGGAGCTGTCCAGCATTTTATGTTGAGAAGGCAGCAGAGATAGAAAGGGGAGTTCCAAGGTTGGTGATAAATTATAAGCCACTTAATAAAGCTCTTAGGTGGATTAGATATCCTCTTCCTAATAAAAGAGATTTATTAAATAGGTTGTGTAAATCAATCATCTTTTCAAAGTTCGATATGAAATCTGGATACTGGCAAATCCAGATTAAGGAAGAAGAAAGGTATAAAACAGCTTTCACAGTCCCTTTTGGGCACTATGAATGAAATGTAATGCCTTTTGGTCTTAAAAATGCTCCATCAGAATTTCAGAACATTATGAATGAGATTTTTAACCCTTCTTCATCTTTTACTATTGTATACATTGATGATGTTTTGGTTTAAACATCATCTTTTGAACAGCACATTAAGCATCTAAAAATATTTCAGAAAGTAATTACAGATGCAGGTCTTGTAGTCTTTGCGAAGAAAATGGAGATCTTCCAGGTAAGAATTCGATTCTTAGGCCACAATATTTTTAATGGGGCAATTGTTCCTATTAATAGGGCCATCATGTTTGCTGATAAGTTCCATGATGAACTAAAGGAAAAAACCCAGCTTCAAAGGTTTTTAGGAAGTATAAATTACATATCAGACTTCTACCTAGACTTAGCTGAAGACAACAGAGTCCTGTACCAGAGGCTAAAGAAGAATCCTTTACCTTGGTCTACAGAACACACACACAGGCAATAAAAAGGCTTAAAGCCAAGGCTAAAGAGCTTCCTTGTTTATCCATACCAATCCAAGAAGCATTTAAAATTGTTGAAACTGATGCTTCAAATCTCAGGTATGGAGGGATCTTTAAATAGAGGATCAACGGTAAGGAACAGTTGGTAAGGTTTACATATGGTGTTTGGAAACAAGCACAACCAAACTATTCGACCATTAAAAAAGAAATCCTTGCTATAGTTCTTTCAGTAACAAAATTTGAAAGTGATTTATTAAACCAAGAATTCTTAATAAGAGTAGACTGTAAAGCTGCAAAAGATGTTTTAACTAAAGATGTTAAAAACATTGCCTCTAAACAAATCTTTGCTAGATGGCAAACCATCTTATCTGTTTTTGATTTCCAAATTGAATATATAAAAGGAGAATCTAATTCTCTCCCAGATTTTTTAACAAGGGAATTTTTGCAGGGCAAGAATGAGGAGGTCGCAACAAATGCAGTACAGGAACCAAAACCAAGCCAGAGAACAAAGAAGTTCCCTGGAAAACAAGGGTAAACACCCATTCATTGAAGAGGGTCCTAAAAAGACACCTTATATTCCTTTAATGGAAATCTCTCTAGGTCCCATTTAAGATGTTCATATTGAATGCAATTCTGCAGAAGTGGCCAAGATCTACCTAATTGGCCACTTACACCCTAAGTTTGAGGGAAAAAATCAGTTCTTTTATGAATCCATCTTAATTGAGACTAGATCGGTTAAAATAACCCACAATTACAGGAATAATTCTAAAAGGATCATTGGCTCTTCTCAAATGTACATCTTAAAGGTACTATCCTTAAAGGATTGAGGTTTTAGCTCCATGTCTAAAAGACGTTTCAGGAACTCAAAACTTTATCCAAATTTTTATGGCTATTTTGCCTATATGCTTGCCTGGGAAAATACTTTATGTATTCAAAATGAAATCTTTTGCCATTCATGGTTTTTTAATTTTCAAGTCAAAGATAAAACCCATCTTCTCAATTGGTTTAAAGCATGGTTCTTAATTTGGGGTCCTTCTAAGGATATCCTTCCTTTTGATTTAAAAGAATCTTTTGGAAAATTTAGAACTTCAAACTTTGATCTTGCAAATTACTAGGAAGCTTTGCTATGGTTCTTTTGTCTTTATGACCTAATTTGGATTCTAAAATGGGTCTATGAAATTTTGCCTCCTGAAGAGGACAAAGGAATTTATATTCCAAATCTGAGAAGGAAAATCTTAATAAAGTGGTGGGATAAGTTCCATTTTAATCACCTCTTACCACCAAAGTTTAAAATAAAATCGGTAGAAGAAATTATCAATCCTTCAGTTAAAGCTTCTTCCTCTCAAACTCAAGGAAGTGCTTCTCCTCATCTTGAAGGATTGATTTCCCATCTTAAAGCAGCTAAATCAGCTGATCCATATCTCTCTGCAGCAGACCTTAAGCAGCATCTTCTTCAAGCTTTCGATGAAATAGATAAAATGTCAGCCTCAGCAGGCTCAGAGGATGGTAGTCACCTAAACAATGAGGATGACTGCGAAAGAATCTTCACCTTGCTCCATTTTTCCTGTAAAGCCATCATAACTTTGATGCTTTTAGTTCACGGACCTTCTTACTGTTTTCTTTATGTGGACCCCTCCACTAAAGAAAAAGGCGGTGATATGATGATAAATAAAAGAAAGAAATGAAAATCCTATGCTTTCGGCAAGTGGATCCCTTCACTAAAGGAAAAGGCGAGAGCATCTTATCCTTCCGGTGTGCTTTCCCATCTTCTTTAATAAAGTTTTATTGTCGCTTTTGGAGGCTCTCGTTATAAATTGAACTCCTTGGATTCAGTAAGGGGCATCGAAAAATTCAGACTTCAAAGTTTAATTTTCAGCTTTAGTTTTGGTGCCAAGAGTTAGAAACTCTGTCTCATTTTTTCTGAGTGTTTGTGTGTACTGTTTGGATGATTCATGTTCCAAACTACTACAATCTGTAAGTTCTTTAATGTTCGTAGTATTGAATATTTTTCTAATATATACTTGTATCTTTCAGTTTCTATTGTTTTGTCTGTTTGTTTGTTACATATTAATGTTACTTATCCATAAGATAAAAAAAAATTGATATCTTGGGTGTGTTAAAAAAAAAAAAAAAAAAAAAAAAAAACAGAGGGAAAACAATGAGTGAGACAAAACCCTCTATTGGTTCTAAAGATGTTTCAACGGACAAGCATGTCATGGATCCTTCCTTTTTCTCCTCCAGAGTGGACGAGCCGTCTCCTAAGGGACATTCTGTCACTGCTTCCGACTTCGCTGCCATGTCAGGTACATCTAGTTTTACTTTGAGTACTCCTAATTTTACTGGTAATAGTGCTTGGATAATTGACACAGGTTCTACGGATCATATGACTTTTGATCGTTCTGTTCTTAGGCATTTTTCTTCTACTTATCTTACACCATTTATTATTAGTGCCAATAGGGTGTCATCTCCAGTTCTTGGGTTTGGCACCGTGTCTTTGTCTTCAACTTTCTCATTAGCTAATGTTTTGTTCGTGCCTTCTCTTAACTACAATCTTTTTATTTTCGTCAGCCAACTAACCAAAACCCATAATTGTGTAGCCGTGTTTTTTCCTACTCACTGTTTTTTCATAATAGTCATACCAAGGAGAAGATTGGCAGTGGTAGGAGTGGTGGATTGTACTATCAAAACAGTGGTGAAGGTAGAGGTTTAGTTCATTTGGCTGATACTCATTTAGAGAAAAATAAGAGACATATTTGGTTGTGGCATCGGCGCCTTAGTCATCCCTCTTTTGGCTACCTGAGGCGCTTATTTCCATCTTTGTTTGTTAGATGCAATCTTTTAGATTTTTCATGTGCTACTTGTGTGTTGGCCAAGAGTCATCATGTTGTTTTTCATCCCACTGATAAATCCATGTGAAAGTTTAATTTAGGTGATCTAGTCACTTAATTAGCTTGATTAAATTCACTTTCAGTGATCGGACCCCAATTTTAATTTTATATGATCATTCATGAACTAGTCAAACAGACACAACTCTGACTATGCAGTAACTAAAATTTGAACCTCCAGATTTACTTGTAAAATCAAATCAACTTCAGTAAATACCACAAGTCAGAACACACCAGGAATTGAGTGACACCCTATGTACTCAAAGGATCCATCAATGTAGGCATCCCAGTGCTATCAACAACTAAAGTGGTGTGTGGACAGATTTAACAAACTTTCATTTAGCATTCATGGTCTAAGTTAACATGCTAAAGTGAAGTGTGTGATCTTGTGAAGATATTTTCGAATTAATAATCAGCAACACATAGGAAAACAGATCACAAACAAGCCACACAATTGTTCACTTAGAAAACCACTAACGGTTAAAAACTGGGGGTCTTTCCAGCTGACCAAGCAATCCACTAAATATGAAGTTCAATACAAAGGGAGCACACAGCACACAAGCTCAATCACTAAGTCCTAGACTAAGTGGCAGCTTTCTTACCCCTTTGTGCAACTTCCATAAGCAAGGCAATCGGTCATTCATGAAGAAGGCAGCTCCAACTCCAAGCTCATCAACCCATGGCACCAATTCACACCAAGCCGAGTAGATTCATCAATGCATGAACATGATATGCCAATGTTGGATTCTTAAAAAGAAGATCAACCTTCTCAAGCTAGAGGCATGAAAAGGTTGATATTGAATCCTTCAACTAAAATCTAAAATGAATGTGTTTGAAGAATATATAAAAAGATTTAAACACTCAAACCCATTCAGATTTTTAGATGAAACAAACAAGTTCAGAAAATCATTTTGATTTTGAAAATTAAAAACATTTTCTAACTTGATAAAAGATGAGCACTCAACCTGAAAAATACCCAGGCATAAAACCACGAAAATACCCATTGAAAATGCTCATACACCCACGCAAAACAGATCTAAACAGAATACCTCATATACCCGTATACACACACACACCAATTCCGTGTTTGCCCGAGCCACGTAGAAGCCAATCAATGGCTGTCCACAAGAGACGAATAAGGGGCATATTCTCTTTGTCCTAGAGAGGTATCCTAGTATTACTAAGGATAGGAATGAGGAGCTGTAAAAAGGAATTTTGCTTTATTTTGCAAAAATCAGAATTGGAGAAGATGATGAATAGTGCTGATGTGTGTGCAAGTGTGTGGCGTGAATGCCTAAGTTGCAATCAGATCTGATTGATGCAGTGGGGGAACCAAGTCATGTGCAATGCACATGTATGTTTAGTAAAAAACAGAGAATGGGCTTTCAATGAAATGGGCTTTAAAAGAAAAACCTGAAATGGCCCCACTGCAGTGTCTGTCACTGTATCAGCCACTGTACGTGAAAAATATTGTTCTTTATGACTAGTCAAATGGACACAAAACTGATATTTTCATGAATTGAACGAAGTGCAGTATACCTTGAGTCTTGTTCATTCTTGACTTCTTCAATACAGCTGAACTTGTCCTTAATCTAGCCTAAAGCTTGTGAGTGATTAAATAAGAATAAATACAATGGTTTTGACAAGGGAAATAGCCAATATAACAAATCCTAGAAACTAACAATCTCCCCCTTTGGCTTTCCTTGACAAAACATCAACCCATTCACCTTACAAGACTCTCAACACTCAGCCCAACACTATGTTATAATGTACCTACAAGAAGAATTACTTGCACAACACAAAATATGATATTACAGCAACCAATGCAGTTTAAACACAGTAAGCAATGTAGATTAAACAAATACATTCTTCCCCTTTTTGTCATGGAAAGACAAAAGGATATACATGAAAAATAAGAGTGAAGTTCAAGAGAACATAGAGTTGGAAAAGTATACAAGAAAAATCAATAGCAATATGGTAAAAAAGAAACTGAAGTAAATGTCATAACTTCCCTGAAATTTGAACTCCCCCAAAGACGAACGCCCCCTAAATACTAACTCCCCATAAATGCCAACTCCCCCTAAAGACTAATTCCCCTTAAATGCTAACTCCCCCTAAAGCTGATAATTTGCAGCAGCTGCAACATCTCGATACCGGGCTTGCAGAATATAGACATGTAATATGAGGGGCAGCTAGAGAAGAAAATAGGCATGCAAAAAAAATTGAAATGCCCTTTAATGAACAATAACCCAAAGAGCTGAATAGTCGTGTTAAAATGACTATATGTGACAACTGTAGACCAGTCAAAATTGACAAAGTTTGTACAGAACAGAACTGGGACATAAAGCAGTCATGAAATTTGACGAAAAGATAGAGGAATCCTGAAAGAGTTGGAAGCAATGACACACAAGAAAAATCTACGAGTTAGATGTGCTTCAGAGATTTTATTTTTGACAAAACAACAAACACAATTGAAAAAAGAATTAACCACCAATGTCAACACTCTAATAGATATGGAAAATGAAGATTGCAAATTTTGTGCAAGAAAATAAGCATATTTGGGATATAGGGAGGTTAATGCTAACATTCAAGACTTGTTCTAGATGGAAAAACAATGTCAAAGACAACCAAAGAGGTTGAATAAGTTTCATCCACAAAAAGAGATTAGAATTTAACCACTCAAGAGAATTTCTAATTTGGGAACAAATCTTGAAAGCAAAGTTTTTCAACTCATGACAATGGCTATGAGAAAATTATTTTCATTTGTTTTGTTTAGGCACATCTCAAGTTAAGTGTAATGATTTGGTCCAATTTTGCGACTCTTTACCCTAGAACACCATAAAAACACCTTATTTTTCCCTAGGGCCGTGACTTCTTTGGTCACACTTTTTTTTTTTTTGTTATTTTTGTATGGTGCACATTTGTTCAAATGAGGAAAGTTTAGCTGAAGATGGGTCACAAAGTAGGAATTATATTGAAAGGCTAAATTGCATCCTCAAACAAATTGTCTTTGAAAAGCATTTAACAAGTTTGATTGACTATGACAAAGTGTTAAATAGAAAAAAAAATCTCAAGGCTAACATTTGACAAGAAGGAGGGATTATGCTTATTGACATGACTCATGTTATGCAAGAACCTTTTTGAATATCAAAGAGAGTGTGACAAATAATGTTAAGACCTTTCAAAGTGGTTATTTTCTTTAAAAGAAAAACTACTTAACCAAATAAAAGAAACTTAAACAATGAAGCACATTTAACTACAAGGAATTATGCATGTGTACAAATGCCAATTGACTTCCGAAGACTAATGTGCTTTGGATTCTCTAAAGCTTTTGTAAAGATGTCTGCAAGTTGTTGTTCGGAAGGAACAAAAGTCAAAGTAAGAGTTCCACTCTCCACAAGATCTCGAATGAAATGATGTCTTATGTCAATATGCTTGGTTCTAGTATGTTGCACCGGGTTCTTGGAGATATCTATAGCACTCATGTTATCACAATAGATGAGAAAGGTTTTCTCATCAATTCCATAATCGGCTAACATTTGTCTCATCCAAATGAGTTGTGTACAACAACTCCCTGCTGCTATGTATTCAGCTTCAGCAGTCGACAAAGAGACAGAATTCTGCTTCTTGCTATGCCAAGACACTAAGTTATTCCCAACATAGAAAGCACCACCCGAGGTGCTCTTCAAATCATCACTACACCCAGCCCAATCGGAGTCACTAAATCCAACCAATTTAGTGTTGGTGTCATGAGTATACCACAACCCATAGTCAAGAGTCCCACAAACATATTTGATTATCCTTTTTGTTGCAAACAAATGAGATTCTTTAGGATCACTTTGGAACCTAGCACACACTCCTACTGCAAACGATATGTCCGGTCTACTAGCTGTGAGGTAGAGGAGACTTCCTATCATGCTTCGATACAAGGTTTGGTCCACTTGCTTACCACTTGGATCCCTATAAAGTTTGGAGCTTTTACTCATTGGAGTAGTAGCCACTTTGGAAGACTCAAGCCCAAACTTTTTGACCAAGTTTGTAGCATACTTAGATTGGGAGATAAATATCCCACTATCTACTTGCTTAACTTGCAGCCCTAAAAAGAAATTCATTTCACCAACTAGACTCATTTCAAATTCACTAGACATTACATCAATGAATCTCTTAACATGAAAATTTGAAGTTGAACCAAAGACAATATCATCCACATAAACTTGAGCAATCAAGACATCATTTTTTAACCTTTTTACAAATAGGGTCTTGTCAACCGACCCTCTTTGATACCCATTGGACAACAAGTGATGAGAGAGTCTCTCATACCAAGCTCTTGGAGCTTGCTTCAGCCCATACAAGGCTTTCCTCAATTTATAAACACCATCTCTCATGTGAGGATCCTCAAAACCTTTTGGTTGTTCTACAAAAACTTCCTCATTCAAGTAACCATTTAAAAACGCTGTTTTAACATCCATTTGATACAATTTGAACTTAAGATGACATGCAATGGCACAAAGTAACCTAACGGACTCAAGTCTAGCAACGGGTGCAAAAGTCTCATCAAAATCAATACCCTCTAATTGAGAGTACCCTTGAGCAACAAGCCTAGCCTTGTTTCTAACTACATTCCCAAATTCATCAGATTTATTTTTGAAGATCCATTTGGTTCCAATGACATTTGTGTTGGCTGGTCTTTCTACAAGAGTCCACACTTGGTTTCTCTCAAATTGGTTCAATTCCTCATGCATTGCACTCACCCATTCCTCATGATTGAGTGCTTCTTTGACATTTTTAGGTTCAACAATGGACACATAGCACACATGAGCAAGTTCATTTGCCATTTGTTTTCTAGTCCTAACTGGCTGGTCTAAAGAACCTAGAATTACATCTTCACTATGGTTACACCTCACCCATCTTGGTTTTTCAGATCTGTCACTCAAGGTTTTGTCATTTTGTTCGCTCACTGACTTATCAAACTCAACATTTTTTGAGTCATCAGTAGGTTCACCACTACCTGACTTGGACTCTTCTTTAACCAAATTATCCTCTTTAGGATCAGATTTTGGGAACAATCCATCCTTATCTGCAGCCATTTCAATAGATGCATCATGATCATCTATTTTCATATTTATGGACTCCAACATAGAATTTGTTTGCAAATTAAAGACTCTAAAAGCTCTACTGTTGGATAAATAGCCTAAAAACAGACCCTCATCACTTTTAGAATCAAATTTCCCCAAATGTTCTCTATCCCTAAGGATGTAACATGCACTCCCAAACACTCTAAAATGTGTTACCTTAGGTTTCCTACCCTTCCACAGTTCAGAGGGAGTTTTTTTGGTTCCCGGCCTAAAGTGGACTCTATTTATGATGTAACATGCTGTGTTTACCGCCTCAGCCTAGAAATGTTTAGCAAGACTTTTGCTATTCAACATCACTCTTGCCATCTCAATCAAAACCCTATTCTTTCTCTCAACAATTCCATTTTGTTGGGGTGTTATTGGAGCTGAGAATTCATGTTTAATACCCATTTGACAACAAAACTCATCAAATTGAGAGTTTTCAAACTCAGTTCCATGGTTTGATCTAATTCTGGACAGGGTTGACAGACTCAACATACCTTCACTTTTCAGCAGTTTCACAATCTTGACAAAATGATGAAATGTCTTCGACTTGTCCTTAAGAAATGACACCCAAGTTTACCTAGAGAAATCATCTACCATGACTAGAATGTATTTCTTTCCACCTATTGACAAGGTTTGGACAGGACCAACTAAATCCAAGTGAATTAGTTCAAGTGTCCTAGAGGTGCCTATGTCTTTGACTCTTTTGTGTGGTTCTTTGGTTTGTTTTCCCATTTGACATGGACCACAAATAAAATTTTCGGGCTTTCCTATCTTTGGTAGACCTCTAACAACCTCATGCTTAGACAACTTGTAAAGGTCATGAACATTAATGTGACCAAGTCTTTGATGCCAAAGAGAGCTAGTGTCATCAATAGCTCTATTGCAAGTATTCTCAATTTTTCCAACATTGCCATCAAACACATAGCAATCATCCGTAGACCTAGGGGCATTCAAGATCTCCCTTTCTTGGGAGTCAACAATTCTACATCCACTCTTGGACATACACACTTTACCACCCCATTCATCACAAAGTTGGCTAATACTAAGCAAATTAGAATTCAGCCCATCAACAAATCTTACATTTTTCAATTCGGGTATACCGGGAATGTGTACAACCCCTTTTCCACTCACATAGGACTTCTCTCCTCCTCCAAAAGTCACACTACCACCATCATAAGGAGCAAGTGAGGTAAAGACCTCCTTATCTCCCGTCATATGTTTGGAACACCAACTATCTAGGTACCAAATGTTCCTCTTAGTGGCTGAAAAGCATTCAAGGTTACAAGACATTTAGTGGAGCTCTTCACAACCCATCTTTGATGTGGACTTGGCTTATTTTTGGGAAGTGGGGTGACAAGTAAGGCAATTTTGGTTACTTCTTTGAGTAGATTGTTCACTTGCTCTTGTAGAGAAATATTTCTCTTTGGTTCACTTGACTTCTTTCTTCTAAGTTTGTTGCAATTTGGTCTAATGTGACCCTTGACATGACAATAATGACAAACCGGGACAAACTTTGTTTTTCTAGGTGAAGTAGAACAATCAATTTGTGTGACACTTGATGTAGCTTGACTTGACTTATAATGAAATGTAGTTTGACCAATGTCAATGAAACCTAGACCCTTTTTGACACCATGTTCAGATTTTGACTTGACAAAAATGGTCTTTGTGTT
>QANW01010506.1:630780-698236 GCA_003254865.1 Dryas drummondii | reverse complement strand
CTATGCAGTAACTAAAATCTGAACCTCCAGATTTACTTGTAAAATCAAATCAACTTCAGTAAATACCACAAGTCAGAACACGTACACCAGGGAATTGAGTGACATCCTATGCACTCAAAGGATCCATCAATGTAGGCATCTCAGTGCTATCAACAACTAAAGTGGTGTGTGGACAAATTTAACAAACTTTCATTTAGCATTCATGGTCTAAGTTAACATGCTAAAGTGAAGTGTGTGATGTTGTGAAGATATTTTCGAATTAATAATCAGCAACACATAGGAAAACAGATCACAAACAAGCCACACAATTGTTCACTTAGAAAACCACTAACGGTTAAAAACTGGGGGTCTTTCCAGCTGACCAAGCAATCCACTAAATATGAAGTTCAATACAAATGGAGCACACAGCACACAAGCTCAATCACTAAGTCCTAGACTCAGTGGCAGCTTTCTTACCCCTTTGTGCAACTTCCATAAACAAGGCAATCGGTCATTCATGAAGAAGGCAGCTCCAACTCCAAGCTCATCAACCCATGGCACCAATTCACACTAAGCCGAGTAGATTCATCAATGCATGAACATGATATGCCAATGTTGGATTCTTAAAAAGAAGATCAACCTTCTCAAGCTAGAGGCATGAAAAGGTTGATATTGAATCCTTCAACTAACATCTAAAATGAATGTGTTTGAAGAATATATAAAAAGATTTAAACACTCAAACCCATTCAGATTTTTAGATGAAACAAACAAGTTCAGAAAATCATTTTGATTTTGAAAATTAAAAACATTTTCTAACTTGATAAAAGATGAGCACTCAACCTGAAAAATACCCAGGCATAAAACCACGAAAATACCCACTGAAAATGCTCATACACCCACGCAAAACAGATCTGAACAGAATACCTCATATACCCGTACACACACACACACACCAATTCCGTGTTTGCCCGAGCCACGTGGAAGCCAATCAATGGCTGTCCACAAGAGACGAATAAGGGGCATATTCTCTTTGTCCTAGAGGGGTATCCTAGTATTACTAAGGATAGGAATGAGGAGCTGTAAAAAGGAATTTTGCTTTATTTTGCAAAAATCAGAATTGGAGAAGATGATGAATAGTGCTGATGTGTGTGCAAGTGTGTGGGGTGAATGACTAAGATGCAATCAGATCTGATTGATGTAGTGGGGGAACCAAGTTATGTGCAATGCACATGTATGTTTAGTAAAAAATAGAGAATGGGCTTTCAATGAAATGGGCTTTAAAAGAAAAACCCGAAATGGCCCTACTGCAGTGTCTGTCACTGTATCAGCCACTGTATGTGAAAAACATTGTTCTTTATGACTAGTTAAATGGACACAAAACTGATATTTTCATGAATTGAATGAAGTGCAGTATACCTTGAGTCTTGTTCATTCTTGACTTCTTCAATACAGCTGAACTTGTCCTTAATCTAGCCTAGAGCTTGGAGTGATTAAATAAGAATAAATACAATGGTTTTGACAAGGGAAATAGCCAATATAACAAATCCTAGAAACTAACAGCATGGATACTTGTTTTACTCTCATACATTTGGATGTTTGGGGTCCTGCACCGTTTCCTATTAGTAATGGCTTGCGGTGGTTTGTGACTTTCATTGATGATTGCCCTTGAATGACGTGGGTGTATTTTCTGCAGCATAAAAATGATGTATACAACTCTTTCATAAAATGGTGCTCACTAAGTTTGCCTTTCCTATTAAGGTTTTCCGTTCTGATAATGGTGGCGAGTTTGTGAATCGAGAGGTGATCAACTACCTATATGACTTCTGCTGGTATTCTTCATCAAACTATGTGTTCGAATTCTCCGTAGCAGAATGGGGTTGCTAAACTAAAAAACCGGCACTTATTGGAGGTGACTCGATCTCTTTTACTTGGTGGTCATGTGCCATCCTATTTATGGGGTAATGCCTTGAGTTCCGCCGTCTATCTAATCAATAGGACTCCTAGTGTCCTGGATTTTTGGCGGCCATTAGCCGTGTTATTTGATTTTTGTACCATACCTATTGTTCTTCATTTGGAATCGTAAGTGTTTGGGTATGTGGTTTATGTGCATTTACACTCACATAAAAAGGTCCAAACTTGACACCAGAGCATTGGAGTGTGTGTTTGTTGGCTATGGTCCATCAGAAAAGGGCTATCGGTGTTATCATCCATCCACCAGGACATTTTATGTTTCTATGGATGTCACTTTCCATGAACATTTACTTTTCTATTCCAGAGGAGCACTTGATTCTACACTTCAAGGGGAGACTTATAATGAAGTACAGAATCGAGATGATATGACTTTCTTTGATCAGTTTGGTGTCTTTGATAAAATGGAATCAGGAAACACAAGTGAGAACTGGGGGAGTTTGAGCACACGATACTATTTGTTGATCACTCGATGCCAGAAGAGGGACTGAATAGTTCGGATGTACATATTGATTCCAGCCCGATTTGTGAGGGAGAAGATGAGGTACATGATAGTACAATCATCATTTTTGCACCACCCCACCAATCTTCTATTGAGGCTACTTCTGAGGTAATTCATGATTTCAATCATTCTTCTAATCCTGAGTCTACACCTTCTAAATATACTTTTCCACCCCATTCTAACCGAGGTCAACCACCAACTAGATATGAACCAGGTCCAAATGCAAAAGCTAAATATCCAATTGGTAATCATGTGTCTTCAGTTAGGTTGTCAAAGTCATATGAGTCCTATGTCATACAATTATCCTCTGTTTCTAGTCTTAGTTGATTACAGGATGCTCTTGCATATTCTAGGTAGACCAATGCTATGGCAGAGGAAATGGAGGCACTGAAAAAGAATGCAACTTGGGAACTGGTACTTTTACCTAAGGGGAAAAAGACAGTGGGAAGTAGATGAGTTTTTGTAGTCAAACACAAAGCTGATGGGTCAGTGGAGAGGTACAAATCCAGATTAGTTGCCAAGGGATATACTCAGTCTTATGGGATTGACTATTTGGAAACTTTTGCTCCAGTGGCTAAGCTGAATACAGCAAGGGTGTTGTTGTCACTAGCAGCAAATAAAGATTGGCCAAAAGATTGGCCACTTCTTCAGTTCGATGTTAAAAATGTCTTCCTGCACGGTGATCTAACTAAAGAAGTATATATAGATCTTCATCCAGGTATTATAGAATTTGCGAATACAAAGTTGGTGTGTAGTTGAAGAAATCACTGTATGGATTGAAATAATCACCTAGAGCCTGGTTTGGGCGATTCACCCGTGCTATGAAGGATTATGGATATCGACAGAGTAATTATGATCATACCTTATTCCTTAAAAAGAGAAAAAGGTAAGATCACTGCTCTTATTGTTTATGTTGATGATATGGTTCTAACAGGGGATGATCAGGAGAAAATCTCAAATTTACAATAGTACTTGTCTAAAGAATTTGAGATGAAGCAACTTGGTGATCTAAAATTTTTTATGGGTATTGAGGTTGCTAGGTCCAACAATGGAAGTTTCCTATCTCAGAGGAAATATGTTTTGAACTTTTTGTCTAAACCACAAGCTAATTGAGTGTTTGGGTACGTCTCCTACAGATAAGCTTAAGGGACACTATCAGAGGCTTGTGGGACGTTTGATATACTTGTCTCATACCAGACCTGACATTGTCTATGCTGTTAAAGTGGCAAGTCAGTTTATGCATGCTCCATGCAAACCTCACATGGATGCAGTAGATTGAATATTATAGTACTTGAAGGTTGCTCTAGGTAAAGGGGTATTATTCTCTAAGATTGGTCACTTGGATGTTGAAGGATATACCGATGCAGATTGGGGAGGTTCAGCTGACAATAGAACATCCATCTCGGGTTATTTTACATTTATTGGAGGTAACCTTGTGACTTGAAGGAGTAAGAAGCAGCCTGTTATGGCCAGGACGAATATTGAGGCTGAGTACAAAGGTATGGCATTAGGAGTAGTATAACTACTTTGGTTGAGGAACTTATTGACTGATTTGGGCTTTAGATCGACCTACTCAAGCTATAAAGTTGCATTGTGATAACAATTCAGCCATTGCGATTGCTCATAATTCGGTTTAGCATGATCGTACGAAGCACATTGACATTGACAGAAACTTTAAAGAGAAACTGGAAGCAAAGATCATTGACTTTCCGTTTGTGAAATTTGAAGACCAATTGGCAGATGTACTTACTAAGGCTATATTGGGAAGGGTATTTTGTGACTCACTAGACAAGTTGGGCATTATCGATATCTATGCACCAACTTGGGGGGGAGTGTTAGCATGAGTCAACTTCTGAAAGTTAGCTAGGTATTAGGGATTTATTACCTTCTGTAATTAAGTTCTAATTTATTATAATTAGCTTGTAATTAGTTGTAGGCTTTGTGTACAAATACCACATATGTGGCCTTGACAATATTATCAAAAACTATTCTCCCTAAACGTGTTATGTAGCATATATTACTAATATTAATATTATTGCAATTAATACTAGTACGATACTAAACTACCAATACTACTCATGCAAATATATATTCATCAAATATTATATGTTATGCATAATATTTTATTAAATTTCAATTTATATTGGTATATAATAATTAATATTATTATAATTAAATTGAAAATGAACTGCAAGTATTCGATACCAAAATTACCGAAATCGAATAAAAAATCGAAGTTTACAAAAAATTACCAAACTGAAAAATACCTTAATTTTTTGTTTTGTTTTGGTAAGCCCCAATACCGAACCAAACTAACCGATAGGCAGCCCTACTACTAGCCCAAGGTGCATGCAAATTAAGCCCATGGAAGCAGCCCACATGCAATGTGAAAATCTCAAAGTTCATATTTCCCTTTTATAAATTTCTTTCTAACTTATGGGCAAATTTAAGCTTTCATATGTCAAAGGAGCATCCTCGGGCTTCAATCCAATTAAGCTAAGGTTATGTTTACTTACTAGGAATGAGAGCGGAATGAATAGGAGTCACTCTCATTTCACTCCAATCATGTGTTTACTTATTTTGGAGAATCAAAAAGTAAGTGGGGCTCACTCCAAAATTAAGAATCACTCCCCTTTTTTAAGCAATCTCACTCCTTAGGAAGGACTTAGTATTGATTCTCATTCCACCTGGAGTCAAAGCTTTATACCAAAATGACCCTCAAACTTTTTGAAAACCCCCAAAATACCCATTAAAAAAATAAAGCTTTTTTAACAACCTTATAACTTTTAAGTAATTAAACTAGTTTTTATTATGATTCATGATCATTAGTAAACACAAAAATGGGAATCAACTTCATTTTGATTCTCATTCTGGATGGTTAGTAAACAACCTAATGGGAATTAGTCCTCCTCACTCCAATTCCTTTTTTTCCTCCATTCCTTCTCACTCCGATTCATTTTCTCTCTCATTCCATGTTAGTAAACGTGACCTAATTTTTCAACTGTCATTATTAATAGAATTAAAACATAACTCTATTAATAATTAGCCATCCATCTGTCATGTAGGTATCTTATTAATTAAAACATAACTCTATGGACTAGCAAAGCTTTCAGATTTTGGGATGGCAAAGCTCGGACCAATAAATGGCAACTCCCCTAGCCAAAAAAAAAAAATAACTCTATAGACTTTCCAATACAACGCATGTGCTATGTTTTTAGCAACTCTAGATCTACCACTACTACCTTTGGCCCTCTTTGCCTCTAAAAGGGATTAGGATTTAGGGCCTACATTATTCAGAGAATTCATAACATTTATATGCAACACATGAAATTCCACCATAAGGAAAAAAAAAAAGTTATTAATGACAACAAAATTTGTGGATAAAAGATATAAATTTGCGTCACTTTATCTGTTAAAGAAACAAAAAGTTACTTTCTTTTGTATTTGAAGAGCAATATTCAAATTTAGAACATTTTTTAACATTACACAAATAAATATCACTACATCAATAATTAATTAATTAGTAAAGAACCAACAAAAATTTATTTTTAGTATCTAATAGATATTGTCATAAAGAAATCTAATTGATCATGGAAGGAGTAGCCCAAACCCTTATAAGCCATTATGCAAGCCCTTACATTTCTAATGTGGGATCTTTTCTCTCAACACACCCTCGCACATGTAGTGTCACTCAAGTCTAACACTTGGACAATTTATGTTGGGTGACATAGGAGAACGTGTGGAGCACGTGTGGCCGTTTGACCTAACACATGGATAGCATGCTCTAATACCATGAAAGAGTCTAAGCATCCACCTCAAAACCAATTGGCCATGTGAGGAATAGTCCAAACCCTTATAAGCCACTATACAAGGCTTCACATTTTTTATGTGGGATCTTTTCCCTCAACATGTCACACATAAAGTTATTAACACAACAAATTTGCAACTACAGATATAATTTGTGTGATTTAAAAATATATATATAATTTCTATGACAAAATCTATTAATACATTTTCCATGACTATGGATTGCTTTGTCCTCCACATCCTCCTCCTCCTCCTATGTCTTTGTTGAATATTGTGGTCTTGGTGCTTGATGTTTGAGCCTTCTAGTTGGGAGGCTTTTAAGTTCTATTTAGTTTGGTAATTTGGTTTCTCCAATTATTTAGCTTATATATATGTGATTTCTGTATGGTTAATATGTAAACCTCATGGCCAAAAAAAATAATGTAAACCTCGAGTTTGCCCTTTTTGGTCTGTTCTTTGAATGAATATTTAAATTGAAAAATAAAAAAATAGAGTATTTGTTAATGTTAAAAATCTCCAAAATAGATAATTAATCAACCAATGAAGAAGGTGTACCTGCAATGACACTCTGATACCTAAATGAGAATTTGCTCAATTAGTATGCTTGTCAGTAGGTATGAATTGCGGACCTTAGATCGTTCGAAATGTAGGTATTTATAGGATTGATCTCTCTCGTCCCATGATCTCCTCATCTCCACTTATTCATGTTTGCCTTGCATGATGTACGTAGGAGCAAAGAGTGGAGATCATGGGTTTGTAGGGATTTTGATCACTTGCTTTTATTAGGCTTTTTGGTTATATGTGATTGGATAGCCCCATGCTTACGGTCTTTAAATATAGGCTGTGATTTACCTAACTTGGGTTTAAGCTCAGGGGACACTTATGAGGCCCATTTCCAGGCCCAAAAATTTATCTTGAAAAGACCGAAGGTCATTTCTTCCATGTGCCAAAACGTCTCTCACGTTGATTGGTGGAGGGAAAAAAGTACCGGTTAGCGCTAGTTGGCACTCACAGTGCCTGTTGGGTTTTCGAGGCGTGCTATTTAAAATCGAGGTTTTTTACTTTCACAAATTCAAGCTTTCCGTCTTCATTTCGTCTTCATCTTTTCCCCTTTCTCTGGTGATTTAGGGTTTACCACGCGTAGCGACTTACATCCATTATGGCGTCAAGCGATTCTTCTTCCACCCCCTTCAAACTGCTCTATTTTTCCAATAAGTCTCCCATTCCTTGAGTTTTCCTTTTCATCATAGGTAAACTCACTCGCTCCGTATTTTTCTGGAATCCTTCTAATGAACAAATCAAAACCATAGGGAGAGAATGTGGCCTACCTTCAGATGTTAAAATCTCTCCACTACTCGAAAAATGCGAAGTAGTGACCAAGGAGGGTATTGCTGACTCACTCCAATACATAGGCTTTCCTCTCCACCCTTTGTTTCATATCATTTTCAATCAACTGGGTATTTATCTGCTTCAGATGAACCCCAGTTGTTTTCAGCTAGTTTCCGCTCTTCTTAGTTTTAGGTTCTCTGTGGGAGCTGCCTTTGGCTTCGTTGACTTCTTCTACTGTTATAAGTGGAACAAGACCAACGAGCTTGATGGTACGACCACTTTCTACTTCACTCAAAAACCCAATGCTCTCAAACTGTTCTACAAACCGACCATTCATAGTGGTTGGAAATCTAAACCAATGTTGGTCTCTTGTAACTGGGCTGCCCCCAAGCTCGAGGGCATGCTCCTTCCCACCAAATTTTGCAATTCCCCTGGTAGTCCTCATTTCCTTGAATATCGTGACTGGAATGTTGATGTGATTTGCCAACGCCTACTGAGTACTGATGTTTTGCATTTCTTCTTTCCAAACAGAACTTGTTACACAGAGGCAAAGTTGATTCATAGGAGGCTTCAGGTCATTCAATTGCACTTTGTCCTCGGAGATCCGAAGCATGGGGTCGACTGGTATACCATTGTGGATTGTTTCAGAAAGTGAGTAGGGAGTGCCAATCTATTATTTACGCTTTGTATTCAACAACGAACAGAGCTGGTTTCAAGGGCTGCTCAACTAAAGATTTTGCTGGCAGATTGATCGAGCGAAGTCATGAGCTCGAATTGACTGAGGCTGGTAGGTGGAAAATAGAAAAATTGAAGGAGAAATTTTGAGCTCAGATTGAGGTTTCGTTAGACTCTGAGAAGATTCGATCTAAAGCCTAGGAAGTTAATATGCAACGCAGACTCTTCGAACCTGCAAATGACCCCATCCTGGAGAAGAAGAGGAAGAGAAATGTTGAAAAGGCTTCGAGGAAGAAGAAGAGCCAGAAAGGATCTAGTTAGGTAGCTCAAATCGAATCCTTGAACAAGGAGAAGGATCGACCTCCTACTCTGATTCGTGCGTCCGGCGAAGACATGACGAAGTCAAGCTTACCCTGCTCACCTTCCCCAGTTCGGTCTACGATACCTTCACCTCCGCCTCCACGTACTCTAGTGTCATCCATCCAAAGTGGGTTCCAGAGTTCAAGAAGCCTAACAGGGCACACGTCACTTCAGGCGAGACTGAGCTTAGGGAGGACGAAATAGTAACCATGTCCGTCATGAGGAGTTGTGTTTTGCCACTGGACATACCTCGAACTGCCTACTTGACAGACGGTCAACTCATTGCTACCAACTCCTTGGCTACTTATCATGTAAGTCATCGCATTCTTCTTTTGTTCTTGCATTATTTCTCATGCTAACGTTCGTGTTTCTGTTGTTTTCGTGGACAGCTCAACATGTTGAATGTCTCTATGGGCAACCGTCTGGCAATCCTGAGGCGGGATGTTTGACTGGAAAGAGAGAAAGCTATGTCTGTGCTGAAGAAAGAAGAAGTCTTGGATGCTCAAACAGCTCAGGTTCAAGCCAAGGAGGACAAGGACCTTCATGTTCATAATTCTGAAGCTGTGCAGAAGGAGGTGGAGGGTCTTCGTCTTCAGGTAGCACAGTTTGAGAAGGATTTGTTCACTGAGAAGGCCGAGAGTTAAGGGAAGTTCAAGGACTGTTAGGCTACGATCCGAATGGACCAAGCTTGATTCTTTAGACTTGGATGGGTACAGAGAGGTGAGCCTAAAGAGCATCGGATCTACACTGGCCCTGAAATGGTGAATGATCAACAGGGGATCTTTGAGCCATACGAATATCTTATGGGCATGGCTTCAGGCGATTGGGTGTCTGCCTCTAGTCCTTCTTCAAAAGATGAAGTTCGAGTGATCGGTGCTTCGAAGGAGGAGTCTGTGGTCGACGAGGCTCTGATCTTGAAGTTAAATGTCGACGCGATCGCCTCTTCGAGCTCGGACCAGAGAGATCAGCATAAAGGGGAACTTCCTTAGTCACTTAGGACTTGGTTTTATTGTTATTTTTTGTTTCTTGTCTTTCATTTTGGAACAGTTTGTTTGTAATTTTGGATGATTTTCTTTATATTTGTTCCTTTCATTAACTATCCTTATTTAACACATGTGTCATTTATCTTGTGAATTTCAAATTTTTGGGAAAAAGACTACCTAAGGAAAAGAGTACAATCTTCATGTGTTTCTGATAGATATGATGGGCGCACGACACTACCTTATGAAAACCTTGCCAGGAAAACCCAATGGAACAAAAACCTTGGACGAAGGAAAAAGAGTACAATGTTTGATGGCACGCTCCCCCTAATATTGATATATTTCTCCAATCAGTGAATGTTGTCTCGTTAAAACCTTGCTTTGAAAAACCCAATGGGACAAAACCAAAGCGAAGGAAAAAGAGTGCAACTTTTACAATATCACTGATACAATGTTGGATGCACTTTGCCTCATTAAAACCTTGCTAGAAAAAACCCGGTGGAACAAAACCTAGTCAAAGGAAAAAGAGTACAACACGCAAAATGGTTGAATGCTCCACTTGATAACAACAAGATTTAATTTAACTGGCTCAATAATCCAGCAAATGATGATACCGCATATGCCATCTTCTAGAGAGTGTAGTTTGGCAATGCTTGTATCAACATGACTTCTATACTTTCAAGGGATACATGCTTGTCATCACTTGTTGAAATCCTGTTGAGGTTAAAGCAATACTAACAAATATAAATCCACTAAATAAACTGGTTAGAAATAATTCTCTATAAAAAAAGATGAATTATTATGAAAATACTTTGAGTATTGAAAAAATTACATGACACAATCACCAATGCTATATTCGGTCTACTGCATTGTGCTAAGTTAAATAAGGCACATCAAGATATGGTGATTTTGGACCAAAGATCTTTCTTTCATCTTTCTTAGGAAGCAAATAATCAATCTTAATGCCAATAGACCAAATAACCGTTAGGCATAAGAATTTCACTAGTACTGTACTCGATCTGCAGCTCGAGACACTATTTTCATTTCCCAAGGTCATTTATATCAAATCCAATATTCAAGCATTCAATAATCTTATGAACTCTTCAGGAGCCTCAATTAATTCATAACTTCATTCAAAAGTTTGAATATGTTGCAACAATTTTCGAATTTGGGTTCTAATCAAAGTACTCAATAAGGCAATTTTGACCATATTCATAGTGTTAAGGTTGGCTACATACTTTGAGCTTCAGGCTCCTTCAATCCCTCAAGGATTTGCTTCAGGCACATAATATTTTATGGCACTTTCAATTTGGGATTTGACTTAGTAATTTGTCATATATCTTGTAGGAAATCGTTTCTGGCGATATGTTTCAGGCATTTCATAATCCTTAAAGGTTTTCTCCATATGCAATGAACACATTAAATTTACCAAATTTGTTAAAATGCAGTTGTATCTATAACAAGAGAATATATAACCACAATCTCATGTTTCTTTAGAGAAACCTTGTGCCATTATAAATAGTGATTTCATTCACTTTATTTCAAACACCTTATAACCTTCAGGGTTAACATCTTTGGTGTCTGAACTATAGATTTTGATTATTCCACGTTTATAATGATGTTCAATTCTACTGGAATCGCCTCTTTCTAGTTTGGCCAATCATTTAATTTTGTCGACATTTATAGTAAACGTGGTTCCACATTATTATAGCCCATGATGATTTTTAGTAGCTACCATAGACTAAACATATCATCAATATATCAACGATCTCACAATTCTCATATGCATGCTTTAGATATAAATATATATATCTTTGTAATCGGTACAGAGTCCTCTTCAGGGGCTTTTATAGTCTCTTCAAGGACTGCCATCTCTTCTAGGATGATTTGTGTACAGAATATGGATCTTTAAATTTAATTAATTGGATTTGTGTGGACCATTTCATATACTCTCCACTTCTGGGGAGTTAACTTTGGAACCTATAGATTTGTCACGCTTCAGGAGTGCAATAAACCATTTTCCGCCAAATTGATGGACTACCATGTTAGGACATCAATCCATGTTGACATATATAAAACTTACATATGTGACTTTGCCATTTCATTGTATATATATGCATCTAGCTTCCAAATAAATGCATTCACTTAGATATGCATTATCATTTATATCTCATTCTCATATTGAATGGTATGAAAAAGACTAGTATATGCATATTATGCTATTTCACGCCGTTCTTCAAACAATCATATCTCTCCCTAACGGCGGAAAAATTTTCATAAGTACACACTACTACAATAATATAAATAGACGACACTATCTACACAACGGTTGTTTTAAAACTGTTTTGTAGTTTTTACAGATAACGGTTTTAAAAAAACTGTTGTATTTATGAAAGAAATCCAATGGTTTTGAGAGGGGTAGATTTTTTGGTTTGGCCTACACAATGGTTTTAAGTTGTGACCATTGTGTAAGCGAAACAAAATGGAAAAACCGGTCTACAGTAACTTCATTAAAAAAGTTTTGTTGTGTACTCTTGTTGCCCTCCGATATGTTTCCCTCTCAATGTTCATCGTTCCCACCCCTAAGTCATACACCCAGCAACAAACATTGCCAAAACCAGAAGAGATCTGAGAGATAAGCCATCATCTGCTCCAAGCGCACCCACCTGACCTCCAAGCGACCTCACAAGCCCGACCATGTGAGAGATCTGAAAGATAAGCCACCCATCGATCTCGCCTCTCTCTCTCTCTCTCTCGTCGCATCTTCTCCTTCTCGCCACCGAGTCACCGTCGCGTGGGGACACTAAACCTAACCCTCAGTCCCTCATCCAGATCCAACCACTATCTCTCTTTCTCTCTCCGTTCGCTCTCTCTCGCCAATCGCTCTGTCTCACCGTCGGATCCCTTTCTTAATTTGTGTCACCGTCTTGAAGGAGAGAACTGGGAAGCGACCCTTACTCACTGGGGATGTGAATGTCACTCTGAGAGATGGGTATGCCACGATTGGAGATATGAGTTCACCGTCGACAACTTGAGCTGGATTCGGAGCAGAAAGTTTAGGCTGGGTGCAAGGGTAGCTCGGCCAGTGGTTATCAGGGTGCTCTTAAGGGCCTACATAGAGTGCTACACAGCAGGTTTTTCATATTCTCTTACCTTAGGTTATAGTCATAGTTATCTTCGTTTTGGTTTTCCTTTTCTACTTCTATTCATTGCTAGTAAATTGTTTTTGCAAGAAACCTTAAAAGTAATGAAGCTAAGTCAATGATTCTGCATATTGAAGATGTTTTCTTTAAGGGTTCAAACCCTATTTGCCAACCTTAATTTATTCCCATCCCAACATTTGACAAATAAAGTTACTAAGCTTGAAATGGGCAAGAACTATTTCTACTGTCGAAGGCCTTAATCCAAGTGATGAGAATTCTGCTCTTGTCCACTGTATTCAGGTTTAAATTTGTTTAGTTTCCAGCATAGTAAACAATCAATTGGTTTTAAATTTAAAGGCATAGCAGTGCCAAAAGAATAAGGCAGGGGCCAAATGATACCAGTTAAATCTGTAAAGCTCCAACATATGTTGTTCTTTATTATTCTCTTGATGTGTCTAATATAAATGAATGCAGTCAGACTCATAACCATACACTCACAGAGTTGTTTGAATCCATCCCTTTTAGAAAATGGAGTCAACCTCATTCCTCTCTCACTGGAACTAGCACACAAATACAAATATATAGATATGTTTTTTTCTTTTTAGTGTATAAGCTTATAATTATCTGAATGTTCTAAGCAATATCTTTTACTTTTGGTTTTATAATTACTCTTTTGTAAAAGCTTATAATTAGCTGATCAATGTTCTTGTTGGCTTTTGCATCTTTGCAGTTGATATATTTGGGGCGTCCCTGTTTACATTCATAAATTAGTACCCATTAAACACATGCACACATATTTTGGCTTGCAAGTTATCAACTATATTGGTTCTTGATGCATTATAAGTGCTTTTAGTTTTAGGAGTCTATTGATATTTACTGTCATTTGTTGCTACTTGGATTAGAAATTTGTTGACCTTAATTTTTTCTTTATAAACAGTAGAAGTTATTAGAAAATATAAAGAAGCATGCAAGCCTGGGACACATGAAGAATTTAAGAGACCCCATAGAGAAATCATGTTGACAAATTTTACGAAGTTACTTTATGATAGATGGTTGTAATCATGTAATGCTTATCGGTATAAAAAATCAATTTGGCATTGATGTGATCAAATGAGGAGTCTTTCCCATGAGATTTGTGTATACTGCAGTAAGATCAGACCAGTTTTTTAACTTGGACTTCTGAACCAGTGGATAATTTGAGAAAAGTTTCTTTCTTTCTTCTTTTTATTGGGGTGGGTAGGATATACATTTCTTAAAGGGTGGGTAGGACATCCTTATAAGAGAAAGAGCATATCTTTTTATACTTTCAACATAGTTATTTGTACATCATTGTTGCTTACTAATAATGTACTATTTTTGTTTTCTTTTTGAAAATGAGTTGTTTTGTTGCGTCCATCATATATTTTTATGAGGCTCAGAATCAAGTTTTCATGGGCTGTAAAAGGTTGTTTGGTTGCTGCGGAATTGGAGGGGGAAAAGTTAGAATTTAGATTTTACTGAATGCATGCTTTATTTTCTCACTAGGTTGCGTATATTTAGTTTGCATTTCTGGGTTGAAATCAAGTTTCCATCGATAGGGTTGATGCAGTATGAGTGATAGAGTCTCATGGCGTGAGTTTCTGATTGTAGTTCCGTTTTTATTTGAGATATAAAAATTGGTTATAATATGGGTTATTTACTGAACTTGGATCTTTAGGTATGGAAGGAAATGGAATTCTAATTGGTTAGCTAGAACTGTTCTAGTTTCCTTTGTATATGTGACTGAATGCTATTCACTAAGTTTGGATAATTCCCAAGGATACTGAAACTCTTGATTGGTAATGGACTAATATGACTAATATCATAGTTCATTTAATTTTTAAATTTAGTTTGTATTTATTTTGAAGTATTTCTCTTGTTTATTGTTTCTAACATTAAGTCATTTGTGTTTGTAGATGTGAGAAATCGTCTAGTTTTTTATCCATTATAAGTGTACGTGGAAAGCGCTACTGACTATCTTTCAAAACCAAGGCTCACAGCGAGGTAAGAAGACTTGAACTTATTTGTGAACCCTGTGAAACTCTTGTGGTAATGCATTTGAGTATGTTTGAATGTTTGGCATTGGCAAGAATATTAAAGGTTCTGACCTTACTGTTTACTTTTGTTTGATTTTGGTAGTCTTTGACCTTACTGTATACTTTTAGAAAACTGTATCATTTGGTAAGGAGTCATAAGCTGATTTTTTGTGAGTCACAAGTTCACATCCTAATGGTCATTTGAAGACAAAAATCACCATATTCCGACCTTGAATGTAGTTTTCGTGAAATACCCAAGTCAGACCTGAAAATCTGAAACTCTGACAGCAACACTCCTCTTGCATGCCTACATTCTCACTTGTCCTTGTGTGATTTTGTGATATTTTTTTAACTGAAATTGTTTGGATAATATTAGGGTAACTGAATATATTGAATTTTACTTGCAATGAATGACAAGTTTGCTTTAATTTTTTGTGAAATTTGAAATTGTTAGATGGATAAGTCATGGATGTTTGCTGATAGAAGGTCGAGGGCATATGAATTAGGGATGGAAGCATTCTTCAAGTTTTCATTAGAAAATACGAGAAACCCAAACCTGATTCATTGTCCTTGCACGAAGTATGGCAATGTAGTTTGGTGTTGGAGTTGTAAGGGATCATTTATATTATAATGGTGTTGATAAAAGTTACCAACAATGGATATGGCATAGAGAACCTTCTAGGTCAGCTACAAATACAGTTAGAGAGAAAGAGCAAACTGAAGTAGAACGTTCATTTCTCTCTAAAACAGTGGAGATGGAAGGTGATAAGGCAAACTATTTTTCAGATGACGCAGCTCAAGATTTTTTGAATGTTATTGGGGATGGAGATACACCTTTGTATCCTGGTTGTACAAAACACACTAAGCTATCTGCACTAGTGAGGTTGTATAATTTGAAGGCAAAGCATGGATTGAGTGATGCAGGTTTCTCTGATTACCTTATTGCTTTTGGGGATTTGCTTCCAGAAGGTAATAAGTTACCCATATCCATGTATGAGGCAAAGAAGGCTCTGTGTGCATTGGGAGATCACGAGTATTAGCAGATAGGTTCAAAAGTTCTGCTGAGGATCAGCTTTACTTAGTCCCTTATAACTCTGGGTAAGTAATTGTTTTAATGTGTTTTCTAGTTGTTTTGCAATTTAACATAATCCATAAGAAGTTTGGTAGATGTTTAATGAATTTTTTGTGTAGAAATCATTGGGCATTAACGGTTGTCAATCCGGACAAGGAGATTGTCCATTTTTTGGACCCAATGAGAAGGAGACTGTGGTGAAGAATGGAGAACCGTGGTGGACAAGTAAGTAATTAATTGAGCAGAAGCTTGATTCCCAAAATAGCAGTTTGATTTATTTATGCATATGCATGTATAAGGTTTTTATTTGCTATGCTGATACACGGTATCTGTTTTCATGTTAAAGTGCGATCAGAATCTTTAAAGCCCAAGGGAATAAGAAAGGGAACAAGGCAATTTTGTGGAAAAACTTGTCGGTATGCATGTTTGCTAATTTCTACTCAAGTTCATAGTGATTTAGATATAATACTTAAGATTATGAATTTCGGTCCTAATTCTATTGCTTATACTATTTAGGGCATTCCTCAACAACTAACCCACAAGGAGTGTGGCTATTTTGTTATGCGGTTTATGAAAGAGATAGTTGAAGATGAAGGATTAAGCTTTGCTACCAAGGTACAAACTGAACTTGAAATTTAGACTTAATTTTATACTATTTGAAATGTATATATACTAGGATATATATATCATGGGAAGTTTGAAATTTAATAAGCTGAAAGGTTAATTGCCTGTGGGGCAGATTTTAAGTCCTAGGTAGCATTTGGCCTAGACTTAATTGGGACAGATTTTAAGTCTTATGCACATTTGCATGTGTTCATAGTAGCATTATGAAAACAAAGAAGTTATTTATAGTAGCAACTTGATGCCCTACTAGTTTCCAAGTCGCTTGTTCTCTTTTATTTTTGATTTTTTTTCTTTGGTGTATTTAGGTTACTCATTTTACATATGCTTATCATTTGTTGTGTTGTTGTGCACCTTTGATAGTTTATTTTTGAAAATCCCACCTTTCTTTGGGTCATGCAACTCTTTTCTTGGACCTATGCTTAGATTTAGCCTGTTTGTTTTGTCATGTTGACCAATTGATTGGTGACTTGCACTTTGATGAAATTGATTAATTGGCCAGCAAATTTCCTGAATTTTTGTAACTTCTAAACAGATATTGGGGTTCACTATTTTTGTGTAGTCGTCATAAGTGGAATTAAGCTCTTTCATCTAATTAAGTTTGCATGCTAGAATTATTTCAATCTTACCAAATCAAAATAGACCTTTGAACAATTTTCTGCTGTCTACTAAACTTTGCCCAGGTTTGAATGTTGAATGTTGGTATACTGCATGTGTTACAGTGTGCATGTTTCATGGTGTCATGATAACATGATGGTTTGGCTGCAACCTCATTACACTTGGGACATGTTTCATTTTGTTTAAAATGTGGTTTGGATCAATTGTGTAAAAACCCTTGTTAATTATGATGATGATGGATTAATTTTATGGTTATGACAGGTTGATTGTTTTTTAAGTCAATTAGATCATTAATTTGATGGTTGATGATTAACTTGATGGTTATGGTAGGTTAATTGTTTTTTAAGTCACTTAGATCATTATTTTGATTGTTTGTTCTTGCTTTGTATGTTTGTTCTTTGGTTCAAGGGTTTCCCCTGCTCCTTTTTTTTTTTTGATTCATTCAATTACTAAAAAAAAAGGTTAATTAAACAAAAATGTTGAATTTTTTATTGGTGTATTCCCTTATGTTAATCCCTTTGTTACTCCATGGTTAATTTCAGTGGGAAAGGAGAAAGGACAACACCTACTCACAGGACCAGATTGATGAAGTACGTGCTGAATGGGCAGGCTTTCTGGTGCGCTATATGTAGATCCAATACGTACTCCTCACTTCCCTAAATCTGCTGGCTGGGTTTAACAAGCATTTTTTGGTAAATATTTTGTATAGCTAACTGGCTAGGCTGTGTAGACATGCAATATTATGATGGGAGCAGTTCATTGACTAGCTAATCTTGCAAAGTCAGATATTTTGGTATTTATATGGCTGACTTTGCACGATTACTTAGGTTAGACCATGTCATCCTTAGCTTTATAGTTTTTGTAATCAACAAGTACTTTTTGTAGTTATCAAGTTACTTATAATTTTTTGGGCTGTACATTAATTGGCAAGGAATGTGTGAATGGGTTTGTTATCATGAGCGACTTTGTAAACTCCAATTCCAATTTAATGAATTCATGGATCTTTTTGAGTTACCAATATTTGTGGATTACTTTGGATGCAACAAGCAGGGATTTAGTGGGATTTAATTCCAATTGGAAATGCAAGCAGGGAATTAATGGGGATTCAATTGGATGTAAGCAAGGATATTAAAATGTGGATCAAACAAACAACAGTTTTAAATTTAAAAAAATTATGTTAATTAATAATAGACAACGGTTTTAGTTAAATAACCATTGTATAAAACACCTACTAACAACAGTTAAAACGATTAACCAAAAAATTGATGTGTATCATCTATCTATACAACATTTTTGAAAAAAAATTACTTGTCAAACACCTAACTTAACATCACATATAGTGAAAAAAAGTTGTGGAAAACATGATTACCCAACGGTTTTAAGATATAAAATGATATGTATAAGTAATTAAAATAACATGTTTTAGTAAAAACTGTTGTTGAGTTTCTTATGTACAAACATCATGCTGGTTTTATACTTAATTATGCAACGGTGTTTCTTAAAACGGATGTTTAATAAGACTTCAGACAACATTTATATCATATAAGTATTGTCTAATCATTACTAATACAATTGTTTTGTATCTGTAAACGTTGTGTATTGGGTTTCAACACAACTGTTTAAGATGAATATTGGGCATTTTGGTGGATACTAGACAACAGTTTTAAATTATAAATGTTGTATTAATCCATTTAGACAACGGGTTTTTACCGTTGTCTAAATATACTATAGTCGTCACTCGCCTAGACGACGGAATTTTGGGTAAATAGACAACGGTTTTTCACCGTTGTCTATTTATATTATTGTAGTAGTGACATATATAAAAATCAATAGAGTGAGTGGTTTTACAAACTCAATTGCTTATATAACTTCAGGTTATATAAAGACGAAACATAATCAGGTTTGCAATGCACATGTAGATATATGAAACTTCTGGTTTCAAATAATCCTTCAGCATCTAACTTTTGGTTATAATGAGAATCAATAAATTAATGATTCAAATATGCCAAAATGTTCTAAATTGAAGCTATATATGAAACTTCAAGTTTCTATACAAAATATAAGCAGAACTTCGAGTTCTTAAATCTTGTTTAAAATATAGAATTACAAGCTCATATGAATAAAGGCTTTCTGCTTAATCAAGAACTTCAGGTTTATAAGAAAAATTATGGAGTTATGAAAAATTTGAGTTAAATCATGAAATGATAGATCAAAGAACTTATGGTTCAATTTGATTATATAACATAGAGCATGAAAATCAAGGAACTTCAAGTTCTGACTTGATTAAGTAATGCACATTAAACTGCAAATTTTAATCAATCATAAGACCATTAGGTTCTATCGCATCTCCAAATTTCATCCATTTATGATAAATAAACAAAATGTCAAAGAACTTCTGATCATATTTTTCAAGAATTTCAAATTTCTTAGGTTTTGAGTAAAACCAAGGAATAAGGAACTTCACGTTGTATACATTAGAATATCAATTTCTTTATAAGTTTGATCTCCCCATTCTATGATAGGAGACATAAATACAGTATACATCAAAGATTTAGAACTTCAAGTTCTATATAAAGAAAATGATATAGCCAACTAGTGTACATAATGAAAAGAATTAATTAACAATGTACAACATCTAATATTTATAGATCTGAATTTCTGGTTCAATCAATATTGGCAAAATACAAATGATATGTTCCTATGTATTTTGAAAAACCTCAAAGTTGGAGTAGGTTAGAACTTCGGGTTCTAAATATTTACTCCTCAAAAGTCATAACATGAACATCATGTCTACATTAACATATTTCTGAAACTTCATGTTCCAGATTCAAAATCATGGACATGAATTTAATTTAAAACTTCCGAGTCTAAAAAAATCGAGATTTGAACTTCATGTTCATATTTAGACTTCAAGTCCTTATTTTCTTTATGTATGCACAATGTTAGAACTTCTGGTTCTTAACAAGATTCATATATTTTGAACTTCAGGCCAAAAATGATTTACTCAAAACTTCAGGTTTGAGGCTAACTAACATAATTAGAAATTCAACATAAGGTGATATATATACTCAAAGCTTCGGGTTCGATGTTTGAGACTGTAAGTCCATATAAAAATAATATAAATCTAAGAATTAAAACAAGGAATTGAATAGAACAAACACAATAGTAATTAAAACATAACAATAAGGAAACTTCTGGTTCCAATAAAAAAAATAAAGAAACATAGAACTTCTGGTTCCATTGATTTTAGTAAATGTGAAGATCTTCTGGCCTTCAATAATTTGATAAGAATTGAGACACTTTGCACTCATTCAATTGTACAAGAATTGAGTCAATCTTGAGTCTCATTCGATTGTAAAAGGATTGAGGAACTTCTGGTCACTCATTTGATTTCATGAGAATTAATTAATTTAATAAGAATTGAGGATCTTCAGGCCCTCCACCTCTTACTAAATGAACTTCTGGTTCAAGTTTTAATCAAAAATATTAGAAATTTAAGGAACATCTCTAGTTCCAACTTTATATAATAACAATAATGAATTGCAATATGCCAATGAAGCAACATTGATATCATAGGATTTAGCTCATATATATAAAACACATATTACAATATATGAGAAAAATTCAACAAAAAGTAATTATGGCTATCATTGCATATTGTTCCAATATTGATCGATCATCGTGAAACATTGAGTTTCGATTGAATCGCAAAAATTCAAGTTTTAATTGGATTATATGATAAGGAACTTTAGGCCCTTATCTCATTTTATGAGAATTAAGGATCAAACAAAAATCAATTCTGATAACCTTATATAGTTGTTAAATAACATAATAACATAATAAGGTATCCAATTAATCAAATAGAAAAAATAGTGCTCATCCTGATAACGAGGAGGAAGTGATTAAATTACAGCACCCATATTATTTACAAGAGTACACATATGAATAAAATAATGATACAAGCTAACTATCATAGCTTTCTAGTACTTTCCGATGAAATTATATATATGAGGAAAGCTTTTAAGCTTTGCAGAATACCTCTTGTAAATAGCTGCATCCTATACTTGTAATCATCTCAATTTAAGAATATACAAAAGTCAACAAAGAAATATAGATAAATATCAAACAAAGGATATACGTTTATAGATCATAGCTTTATAGTATATACCCAAGAGATCGATATGCATAGATAATATATTACAAGTTAAGAAAATTCTTGAACTTGTAGATTAGACAATACGACCCAATTAAAGATAAATTGTGTTTCATTGAGGGTGAGAAACAGTATACGAGTCAATCGATCCTATTCAAATAGAGAACCATATATGATATATAGTATGTGATTATAATTATATCACATGCCATTTAAAACCCCCAGTGCATTAAATGAAAGGAAGAGCAATCTATGATTGGAATTGAAAGAATTCAGTGGAGTATGTATTATATATGAATAGCATATATGTGCATATGATTTGTCATACTGAACACGAGATCAATCTTGGAGTAGAATTGCATGTAATACCCACATCGCACAATCAAAGTTAAACATCGTTCAAGTTGTGCATATCATGGTGGGTTTGCATAATCAAATATAAGAAAGAGAATCTACATATCAAACTGCAAGCTTATGAAATAAAATAAATCTAGTATTGGACATTAGCAACTAGGTTGCTCCATATGACTATTAGTATAAAAGAATAGAATATAAGAGACTTTCGTGCTGATAACGTGTTATAAACTAAAGAGAAATGTAGAGAGAACATAAAAGAGAATTGGGGAGGAATCAGAATATATTTTTCATTCACATAATGCCTCTATTTATAGACTCTTGGATGATCTGGAATAAACCCTTAAGGTCTCCTATTTTACAATGAATTTGACTACTCTTAATTATCTATACAATTATTCTAGATAATACAGTAGATAAATATTAAACATGATAATAGACAACCACATAATTAATGATATTTACAACATTAATCATAATATATCTTATATGTTTATTTTTTTGTTACGGCCAAAGTTTTATGAGGATTTACTTACATAATAAAATTGCAATATTTCTCTAAAAAAAAAAAAAACCCTTTTTCATTGAAAATTTTTGTATGCTCTAAATAAATTGAAAAATTAATCACTGATTTGATTTGAAATTAGACATCTTTTTTGATAAGCTACAGAATAAGAGTATTTCATACAAAGTTTCGAGAAAAAAAAAAAAAGGAAAAAGAATGTAAAACTTGTAATAAGATACAAATTTTGATTGGGGTAGGTGGCACCACACTAGTGATGGTGGACTAGTGTGGATGAGCTTGAGATCAAACACCATTGCCAAAATGCTTTTGGTGAATTGGAGACCTGCGATGGCTATAATGATGTTGATGTGATGAATGTACCTCTTGTCGCATGGAATTGGCTTTTGTATCTTTTGGTTTTTCCTTTTCCTTAATGGCATTGATCTTTTCTAAAATCACCAAAACTTCTTCCATGGATGGTCTGCTTTTAGGATCAGATTCTAGGCATTTTAGAATGAGCTGGGCTGCTTGGCATGCACCTTTTATTGAGTATTCATCTCCAAGCCTTGGGTCCATTATCTTCTTTAGCTCCTTTTTCTTATGAAGGGAAGGCCTGGCCCAGTCCACCAAATTGTGCTCACCAGCGGGCCTATTAGTGTCAAGGGCCGGTCGACCCGTTAACATCTCCAGTAACACCACACCAAAACCGTACACGTCACTCTTTACGTACAAGTGGCCTATCAATATGGACGCAAGTGATGGTTAAAGTTTTGAAGCTTTTTCAAAGGAAATGATATATGCAATGTCAAACTAGATTTCCAAGCATTCACATGTGAAAAAGGTGCATGGAGTGCAATTTAGTTTATCAATTTTTATTTGCCAAATAATGGGAACTACCAAACCACCAAATTTTATAGATTTCTTATAGATTTACATACTAAATTAGACTCAAATAAGGTACATAATAGATCAAAAACTTTATTTTTATAATTTAGTTCCGGATCCCAAAATTTCAAAACTGACTTTAAACTTTATTTATTTTCAATAAGGCGTACCGACACATTATTCAGCTAAGTAAATAAATTTAATAAACTTAGTATTATTGATAACTTGTGCAGATGTACAGTTACCTCTAGACTACAATTAAATCATTTGAAGATAAAGTCATGATGCAAGACTTTGGCCAAAAAAAAACAGACAGTCATGATGCAAGACTTCTTCTTTCCTTGGCCGTAAAGGCAAGAAGACTTTTTCTTTTTTCCGTTTTTCTTTTCTTAAAATGCAAGAAGACCTTCGTCGACCTAAAGAGGCCGTCACAAAAGTCTAGAGGATTATGTTAGTTTGTGTGTAAAGAGTCTTATTGACCAAGCCTATAATTGACTTCTTCAGTTCTTTTTCTCCTTTTTTTTTTTTTTTCTTTTTGTTACAAGGACCTTTACAAGACAGTAATCGACTAAAACTCGGTCAATTGAGCTTTGTAGAGAGTGATTGGCATATTTGGGATGACTTAAATATTGACCTAACTATGAAGAAATAAGGATATAATCTTCTATTTCTATATTAATGGCCCTAAAAACTTAAGAGGATACATAGTCGATTATCTAAACACACAATTGATAATAGACATTGGACCAATTTGAAACAAATGAATTTGTTGGATACTAGTCGTGGAGGCAACTCCATATACATAAACTTCGAAGCACAAAATGCTCGACGAAATAAAAAACAAAAATCCTAAAGTTTACACTACAATTATTCTTTTGTGGCCAAAAAAAAACACTACAATTATTTTTTCATTCTTTATGCTTTAGAGGGCCTTCTTAGATTATAACTATCCAAAAATATTTTGTATTTGTCAGTTTAATAATATAAAATATATACTAATTAATGTTGTTAGACAATAAATTTAAACCACTAATAAGATTAATTTGTGCTTAAATTATCAATATAAAATGCTTAATTAATCGGGTAATATAAGATATTTAATTTGTTTGATAAGAGAATATTACACTATAACTTATCATTAATGTTTACCTAGGTTTCAAAGTGGCATGATTGAGCTATTTACTTTAATTGGTTCATTCACTGAATATTGTTAAACGAAGGTATTGGTAATTCAATGAGAACATAGATATCACCTTTATATAAGGAAGTGTTGATTTGTTCATATGGTCCTTAATTAATTTATTGTCAGTTTGAAATGCAAAGAAAAACAAGATAGCTTCATAAAGATTATGGATTAGTGGATTCATAATATGGGGCAACCTAATAGGAGGACAAAGTGGATGTAGATCATGGGACACCAAACCACTATATATAGATTTATTGCATGTGTATCTTTATTCTTTTCCATAACTTTTACTAGTTTAATTAATTGCTTTTTGACAATCATATCTTTCACTATATATTCTAATTGTGTATAATTAGACTAGTGAAATATCAATGTAATGCTTGTGTATGATATGCTTAACTGGTCAAATTTCACTGCCTGCACAAATCACAATATTGTAGAAACACTACCAAGTGGACTTGGAGCTGAAAAGGTTTGATAGTCCTATCCTATTCACCTCTCTATGAAATTCACATTTACAGTTGCGTGTAGATGAGAATGTTAGAAAATATTGAAAATTTAAAATGATAGAATTTAAAAGGATGGAGTTTAGTACACATGCAAATTGTAAGATTTTCATTTGACCAACTTATTTAAGTATGATGGAATTTAATGTAATGCCAGATGCACACGTAGTGGTGGCAATGGTGGTAGTATACTAGTACGTGGTAGCGACAACGATGGACATAGCAGCAATGCTGTATGGTGGAGCTAGTGATGAGGTGGTGGTGCCGGTTGGGTGGGAGTGTCAATGGGGTTAAGGTTGTGGCAGCGACAATGGTGCAAGCAAGGTGGTAGTGGAGGTGACAATCACGACATCGGTGAAGGTGGGGGGTGGTGGGAATGGTGATAGCCATGGCGGTGTTGACTATTGTGGTGGCAATGGTGGTGGTAATGCTGATGACAGTGATAGAGCTGGGAGTGGTGGTAGTGACAAGGGTGGAGGGAGTGAAGTAGGGATTGTTGGATAGGGGTGAGACTAGGTGACAACGAGAAATTATTCAGTATAACTGATACACTGTCACGTGATATAACCAACTTATGTGTTATAATATGAGTGGACGTTATTAATATTATATCCTACAAATATAAACATGACATCTAATAATATTAATCTCACACGTTGGATTGGTTACAACATATGGTAGAATATCGGTTATACCCAATAATTTTTCAGTGACAACAATGACAATGACGACGTTGATGGTAGTGAAAGCCCGAGTATTGGTGGCCTAATGGTGGTGGGTGTAGCAATTTTTCTCAAAATCTTATTGTCTTAGAATTTTGGAAATAACACCTATTTGGAATTTAAAGTAAACATTTATAATATCTAGATTCCACATATGTTTACACCGAATTTCAAGATCTCTTTATCAATTATACCAAACAAGGAAATTAGAGATTATCATACTTAAATCCTTACTTTTTTCTGTAAATATCGAGTTTAATTTTTGGCTTAATAGTCATTCTCACCACCCCAAAAAAAAACTTCAGCCAATTTACCCATCAAAAGTTTGAAATAGGCCTATGTGGACCAATTTCCTAGGATTTCATTGAATTTAATTTTTGTCCAAAACTTGTTACGTGCCATTCGAGTGAGGGCAAAATGGATAATTCTCAACCAAAGGCTTACATATGTCTTGTGGGTTTGTCTTAATTTACTCCAATTTGACCAAATTTTGTTGATTTTTGTGCCCTAGATTTCAAGAAAGGGGACAAGTCTTGGTAATGTCAAACCGCGTCTAACCCATATAAGGCTTTAGGCGTGAATTGTCTAGTTTGCCCACACACGATCTTTTGGATGTAAATTTTGATGGAAAGCTAGAAAATAGGGTCATATTGGCCTATTTTACAAAGTCTGATGGGTAAATTGGATAAGATTTTTAGACCATTGCTATTCTCACACCTCCAAATTGGAGACTAGTAAGGATGTTGACCTCCCCTTGCAGAGAGAGAGAGAGAGAGAGAGAGAGAGAGAGAGAGGCAGTAGGTTTGAACGTCGGAGACCTTGTCAGTAGCGGGCAGTTGGGGGTGGAGGCAACATGGTTTTGGTTTTTGTGATTTTGTTTTTTAATTGTGTGTCCTTTATGGTTTTTTCATGTTAGAATAAAATTGTTATTTAAAAAAATAAAAAGAGAATGGTGTAAGGTGAAAAAAAAAAAAAAAAAAAAAAAAAAAGGGTGTGAGTATAGTAGTAGTCATTTTTATTTATAGGGAAATTTTTCACATCAGTCATAGTTAAAGGGGGTAAAGTGGCTATTAAGCCTTAATTTTTTTGCATCAAACACATTGGTATCTTAAATAGTACTACAAATCATTTGGTTGTCTTTATTTGTAATTGTTTTTGAAAAACTTAATTTGTATAAGAGTTCATTAACTTTAAGGTATTCACAGCCCAAAAAGTTAACCAAAAATATATACCTAATCTCACAAATTTAATTTTAAGGTAACATCAACTCACCAATAACCATAAATTTAATTTTCAGGTAACATCAACTCACCCAAAACCACAAATTTAATTTTCAGGTATCATAAACTCACCTACAACCCAAAACAACTTCAGTACTATGCAAACAAATTTAATCATACACAGTTTCAATTTTCACCCGCAGTTTCAATTTTCACTCGCAATTTCAATTATATATGAGGAACACTCTTATAAAGTCATAGTTTTAATTGTCTGACACATGTAACAAACTTAAAAAGTCACATTTTCAATTTGCATTTTTATTTTGCAGTTTCAACTCACAGTTTCAGTTCATAATTTCAATATTTTTCTAAATCTTAGTTCTAAATCTTTTGACCAAAAAAAAAAAGTTTCAGATCTAAAAACATGGCCCATGAAGTGGAGGAGCAGAGTGCTAGGAGGATAGATGGGGGCAAGGAAGTCGGATCAGATCTGCCCAAAAACAGATATGTCTGCCTCAACGCACCCTCCCAATTTTGAAAGGTGTTGTATGGGTGCTTGTTTCTAGTGTTGACTTTACGAAAAACAATAACAACTGTATGTAAATGTAAGCACTCACAATTGCAGAGTTTGGATGATACGATCGATGAAATTGTGATATTGATTGATATGATGAAATAAGTGATATATGTAAGAGAAACATATATAGAGAAGAAAGATTGATGTTGATGATGGATCAAGAAAGTCGTAATAGCAGCAGCAACTATGTTTAGGTGACCTGATTATTAATAAAGGACAGAACTAAGAGAAAAGAGAAGTGACCTGATTATTAATAAACTAACCTAATTCTTATATTTTACTAATAAGGATATTACACCTTAAAAACAATAAGTAAAATGAAGCTTAGGGTAATTAATTCTTTGTATAATTTAAAAAATTAAATAGGCTAATGATAATTGTTGGTCAATATACTAGTTATAAGGTCAAAAGAATAAAGGCTCCTTTGGCTCTACTTCTCAATAATAGTTTTGCTAGAAGCGCTTCTATTTATTAGCACATATAAATTTTTATAAAAATTCTAAGTACTTTATATAAAAGCACATGAAAGTGTTTCATGAAAAAATACTTGAAAGTGCTTTATGAGAATTGAGGAAATATTTATCAGGTGTTTCTCAAAAATCCTTTTTTTTTTGCCAAATGCTACTAAAAACGCTTTTACGAATCTAAAAAATGTTTTGACAGTTTGAAAAATAGTGCTAAATGAGTCTTAAGGCATATTTTTGGAAGTTAAGTGAAGGTGAAACTTAATAGTTTTTTCTTTTCTTAAAAAACATAACAGCAGATTTTGCTAATGCTGGAAATTGTGGTATTACCAGTTGCAACGTACTCCGGAGCTGCGTAGCCATAAGTACCAATTATACGTGTGGTTACGTGGGAGTTGCCATTTATTGGGCCGTGCTTTACCAGCCCAAAATCTGAAAGCTTTGCGTTGTAAGCCTACAAAACCAAAATACCAACAAGAAAAAAAGAAAAGTCAAACTAAAATAAAAAGGAAAAATAATAATTTTCTTTTTGAAATAAAGAAAATAAATGACGCAAGCAAGAGCAATAATAGAGTAGAGAACGTACCGGGTCGAGCAATATATTGGAGGCCTTAAAGTCGCGATAGATGACTTTCTCGGAGGTGTGTAAAAAAGCAAGGCCTCGTGCTGCTCCAATTGCTATTTTAAGCCTAATTTCCCATGTAAGTGGTTCCGGACCTCCTGTAACAAACAAGTAACAACAACAATCAAAATGAAACCACCTACACAAGAATTTGCATGCATTGCCATTCCCATTATAAATGTCCATCACTCTTTAGGCATAAAAAATATTCTAATAAACATATATGGTGCTTAGTGGTTGCTGGTGTAATTATTATATGATATAAATAGGATCAAAATATAAATATCGTAATACTGTTTATGATAATAAGATATTGTTTTTAATTGGAAGAGAAATTTTGATAGATGAAGAATTAAACATTATATCCTGAAAGAAGCCATGTTTGGTTGAATTCATATTTATGAGGTCCAACCAACATAAGTTCTTATAACTTATAAACAGACACATCCAAATTAAGGATACATCTCTTGATTATGTTTGTGTTGGTGTACCAATGTTATATATGGTAGACTTTCACACATCACATGCATCATAGACCCATTCAGGTGTGGACATCCGCACGTTCACACCTAATATCGAATACTTTGCTGTTGTAAAAAACATGTTACCGAATATTCGGCAGCATATTCACACGTTTGTTCGTTTATACATAATCAAATTTAATATCATAATAATCATCATCCAACAAATGTACGTAAGATGCATGGATATATATATATATATATGTGTATGTGTGTGTGTTAATTGGTCTTACTTCGGAAAAGGTGGTTTTCCAAGCTTCCTTTTTGCATATGTTCATATACAAGAAGGAATTGATTATCCTCGCAACAATATCCCAGCAGCCTAACAACGTTTGGATGACAATACTTGCCCAAGAAATTCACCTCCGTCTGCATAATCATAATAATTCGAATAATTAATGTCTTCTCATCAAACTAAATCTGCGTCGAATTTACCTAATGGGTATGATGATAAAAATAATATTTGAATAATGTTATTTTTATTATTTTTCTTGGCCGGCTGTATTAATTAATTAAGGGTAGACAATGAGTTAATTTAATTAATTAAAAATTAGGGAATAATTGTAAACTTGCCTGCCATTCTTGTTGACCTTGATAGCTATCGGGGTTGGACTTCTTGACGGCGACGGCGATTCCGACGCCGACTTTAGAGGGAGCATAAGTGTTCTCGTCGACCCAGCCCTTGAAAACCCTTCCAAAACCTCCCTCACCAAGTATTGTGTCTGGTCTAAAATCTCTTGTGGCTTTCTGCAGCTCTGCGTAACTAAACTCTTTCAACTTTGGTGTTATCACACTTAATTCTCTACTGCTTGGAGCTGCAACCACAGCTGCTTCAACAATATTGTTGGTATTATCATAAATATAGATACATATATACTTAAATCTTTAGAACTTTGACATGCATAACTAGCTAGCTAATAGTTCATGGTGATTAATTGCAGAAGAAAATTAAAGTTTTCTCGGGAAGCAAATAGAAAATTAACGTACCCGTTGCTGGGTTAGGTGGCTTGGTGGTAGATGGGCAATGGTTCTTCACAGGATGAGTTCCATAACAATTTCCCATATATGCCGATCGAGATTCACTATTATCGGTCACAGCTCTGAGCCTCTGACTAGCTCTATGATCGATCTTTCTCTGGTTTAATTTAAGTCTATATATTTAGAACCATATATTGTAAATGGATGTGTTCTTCTGTCACCTCCAAGTTCCTGGAAAGGGTGAAGAAGCAACAATGAAATAGGTAGAGCCAAGACAAAAAGAAGACTAGATATATATATATATGTATATATGCATGCGACTTTTCCTTTGGACTTTTTCCTTGTTTTTTCACACCGTCACACTTCCTTTTTTGTTCAAACATACTGTGAGTTTGTACTACTATGTCACATTTATGCATATATATATAAAAGGCTTAATTATTTACTGTTTATAATTTTAATTGATTCTTACTTTATCACCTATATATTTATTTGTTCTATTTTATCAGTTACAATTATTTTTTAGTCTTACTTTATATTTTTTTCATCCATTTCGTCATCCAAACCATTAAAAATACTAATGTGGCAGAAGAATTTTTGTCATCAATATTAATAAATTAGCTGACAAAATAAATGAAAAAAGATAAAATGAAGCACGAAAAATAGTTATAAATAATAAAATAAAACAAATAATTATCTTAGTGATAAGGTGAGAATCAATTAAAATTATAGATGATAAAAATATAATTAATTAAGCTTATATAAAAATATATTTTTATACATATGTCGGTTACTCTTATTAATTCCCATTTGATTAATAATTTATATACTCTGTCTTTGTAGCCCATCGCAAATTTATTAAGGCAGTGGCATATATTGGAAAAAGTGGTATGAATGCTCAGGTTAACGAACTAATTAAAGACAGAATAATAAATAAGTAGTGGAACATCAGGCAGATGATCAATTAATGGCAGCGTCACACACACACACCAATCGGGCAATCACTATATTGAATATGCATCTGAATTTCTTCACGGTTGGGCCCGTTGACGGGCTCATTCAACATGTCTATAATAAAGTTGAACCATTAAATTCAGACTAGCATACGTTAACTGCTTCTCCATTGGTTTTCCGTACATACGTTTGACCCCGATGAGAGAGCTTACAAATACAAATACCCATAATTTTTTAAGACTTGAAATGATATTCAAATATAGTTTTAATTATCGATTTATCACTTAAAATTATAATTTATTCTTATATTATTATCTGAAAAAAATTTTATTCTAAATTATTACCTGTAATTTATATCCGTGTCTCATTTTACCTTATTCTGTCAACAATTCCGTTAAAAATGTTGATTGACGTAGCGCGCTGAATGTGCGTCGCGTGTCACATCTTTGTTTTTATTTTTGGATTTTTATTTTTTTTATTTTTATAAACTTTGAAAATTAATTAAAAATAACTCCGAACTCAGAAAAATACACATAAATTTTCTACATACTCGTCTTGACTAGTACCAATTTACTATAGGGTTAAATTATCAATTTGCCCTCTAAAAATTTCCAAAAAAATTAGAAAGTCCAAATTTATTTCTAAAAAATTAAAATAAATTTTCCTCTATTAAATAAATTCTATAATTTTCATAAACTCTCAGGTGAATTCTAAAAAATATTTTTGAAATTACCAAAAGCCTATTTTAGAGAATTATTTTGAAACTTTACAGAAATTCTAAAATTTTTATATAATTTATTTATAGAGTGAAACTTATTTTCCTGTAAGACCGAGAGATTTTTTGGGTAGCAAGTGTTCACGAGAAAGGTATTGTTAGTGTTTAGAAGACTAACGGTGTAGACCTCATATCTTTTAGTGTTCGGGAGATTATCCTATGAATTTCCAAAGAGTCTAGAATATTTTAATTTTCTAGAAATAAATTTAGACTTCCCAAATTTTTTGAAAATTTTTAGAGAGAAAATTGGTATTTTGACTCCATAGTAAATTAGTACTAGTCAAGACGAGTATGTAGAAATTTTTTGTGTATTTTTCTAAGTTCGGAATTATTTTTAATTAATTTTCAAAGTTTATAAAAATAAAAAAATAAAAAAATACAAGAAAAAATGTGATATGTGGCGCACATCCAGCGCACCACGTTAGCATTAACGGCCAAATCAGCATTTTTAACGGAATTGTTGACGGAACAAGGTAAAATAAGATACAAATATAAGTTACAAATGGTAATATGGGACAAAAAAACTTTCAAGTGGTAATGTGAGAATGAGTTACAGTTTTGTCTTCAATATATAATGAGATTCTTAGATATAACCTCATTTTGTCATTGAAATATTAGATTTAATCTACGATTTTTTTTTTTTTACTTAGACCGATTTCTTATTTTTGTATGTTTATTTGTCACTTTAAATAAATTAGAAGGCTAAACTAATTTTCACTTTATGTGTAACTTTTTGTGTCTCACTTTGCCACTTATAACTAACTTCTGTGTCATACTTTACCATTTTCCGTTAACCAATTCGTCAAAATTGGTGATGTGGCAGGGGCATTTTCGTATTTTCATTCAATTTCATCCACTTGGACAAAAAAATCAATTAAAAATTCTTATATTTACAAGATATTAAATTTAATTTAAAAATATTAAAAGAAAAAAAATTCTCAGATGCAACACCCCTCCCCTTCATCCCCCTTTTTCAAAGCTTCAACATGCCGGTAGCCCTTCTTACTGTCGGCGACCCTTTTCACCATAAACCCCTCTTTTCTCTTACTTCCTCTATCCTCTCTTTTTCCCTCTCTTTCTCTGCCTCTCCTTTCCCCCTCTTTCTCTCTCTGGTCCTTCACAATCAAACCCACCAACCCACTTCACTTATGCCTTGAATTTGCAGGTGGGGAAGTCGCCTGCAACTGGGGGTGGGTAAATCTCAAAGGATAAAACAAACAAATTTCTTAGGAAAAGAATTTCCCTGAAAAGGACTCAAGAAGGAAAATTTCTGATGGAAATCGGACTCTAGATTGGAATATCTTGCAAAACAATTTGTTTAGAAATAAAATATCGTTCAAAAATATTTTCCCAAAATTTTATGCTCTAATACCACTGTTCTAAGACACCCTGAAACTGGCCACGTCACAGTGGCACCCATTCTAGAAATTCCGTGAATATAATACTTCTACCACTAAGTATCACATCCCCAAGCTTCCTAAAACGAGATGAGTTTGTTTTAAAATTTTCGTCCAGGTTAGACTAAATTATAAAAATTGCAACGGAATGTATTTCTGAATAATACCTCAAAATATTATTAATAAACATAAATACAAAGCCAACCTATGAGGGTCAATTTCAAATACAAATAACCCTACTAAAACATTAAGTAGATATTAATAAAATAAATAGTAGAGATATCTCAACCCATATTCAGAATGATTTGGCAATTGGTAAAGTAGTGCCAAAAACACTAGAAGTTTGGAATCTGCATGTATAAAACACCTATAGCAAAAGATGAGAGACAACACCACTGATCCAAAGAAATGATTCAATGTTGTATGTTTTCCTAGAGCAAATTATTAAACCTTTTACCAAGCTCTAGGTTAACTCGCAAATGCACGAATCGCGGAGTAGCAAAGCTTGCAAATACGAGGTCGATCCCACATGGAATTGTACTAGTGTAATGATTACCAACTCAATTAATTTCAATTAAATCTACACTAACTCACACACGCGAATGAGGGGGTTTCAGATTGGTTTTTGAGACTAGACTAAACTAATAATAAAGCAACAAAACTTTAAAATAAAAAACTGAATTAATTTAGATATAAACAATGATTAAGAAACACTAGGGATCAGAATCCACCACTAGCACACCATTCACCTCACTATGGATACCAACAATCAATATGCAAACAAGTCAACAAATTTTGTCTACTAAAAGGTTTGGTTAGTTACTTTTAGCAATTACTCTCCTTACGTTGCATAATTAAGAGTTTCTTAGGCCTTCCTTAGCTAGTTAACTTGCATGTTCTCTAAGCATATTTAAGACAACTGTTATTCATGCAAAAGTCATTCGAATTGCATGAATAACAGTTGTGAGAGTGACAAACATATAGAGCATAGACCCATTCGAATTGCAACCTATGATCGACCATCTATAATCCATTTTCTCATGAATATTATCTTAGGATATCCACTTGTTGCCTACTGAAACTATCATCCTTTTGAGCTTATTTAGTTTCACAACATTAATTTAGATCCATGCAACCTAAGGTGACCAGTCAAAGATGAGAAGCAAATAGAATCAATTTAAACAGAATTCCAAGATTTGTCAACATGTAAACAACTGAAAAATCAATAATCCATAGTGAAAGTAAATAGCATCACTAGGGCTTCATCCTAGCCCTAGCTAAATATTTAGCTATGCATAATCAAATTAACAATTAAATAAAACATAATTAAACTAAGGAAAATGAAAAGGAATAAGGGAGAGAGAGAGGTGGCAGCTTGCTGCCCTTGGGCTCCACAACAAGGCTACAAGATGACACGGCAGTAGCAAGGTGGCAAGATGCACTACAAGAAAATAGCCCTTCGGCAATGATTGAATGTCGTTGTCTAAAACTAGAAATTTGTTGCCTAAAACTATTGGCAACAAATTTTTACCGTTGCCCTAGGACCTTTGCCAATAACTATAGGCAACGGTTTTGACGGTCATTGTTAATTTGGCAACGAATACTTTGTTGTGTATTGTGATCTGAAAAACAAAATTTATGGAACATTGGGCAACGATCACTACGTTGCCTATTTTATTATGCAACATCATCATTGTTTCCTTATTAATTTATACGCAACAACTTTGTTGTTGTCAAATATATTTGGTAACAATCCATGTCGTTGCACATATCATTTAGACAACGAATGCTGCATTGCATATTATATTACACAACACCATTGTCGTCGTTGCTAATAATTGCAGTGAAATTCTATGGTGTTGCCTATAATATCAAGAATGTAAAATGTGAGGATCGTGACGTTGCCTAATCTTCTTGGCAACCATATTATCGTTGTCTCTTCCCTCAAAAGGCAACATGGTTACCGTTGCCTATTGAGGTGCACAGCGTGATTCCGTTAAGAAGCCTAAACGGAAAAAGGAATCCTAATTGCAAAATAGGAAAGTTTAACATAAAATACTTAAATAATATTTACAGCTTGTAAACGACTTTATTTGGCCTAAACGACAAAAACAACCTGGAAAAGTGGGGTCAGTCACCTTCCTTTAAGAATTCCCTTCAATTTGATTTATAATTTGACCCATTTTCGACCTCGTATGAATTGCTTGTCAAAGTCGACCCTTGCGTTTCTTGCGCATGTCAAGTTGGTTTTCAAATTCAATTGCAAGTGTCTCCACATCAATATCTTATACTAAGTTTGTTTTTTACTTGTATAATTCATGTGTTTCATTTACTTGAATATCTTATACTATTTTAGATTATGGAACATGAGTCACTGTTGCAACATATGTAGTTGTTCAAATTTGTTGTCATTTGAGATGTGTTATCAATTGGAAGGATGACCATAAGGCTGCTTGTTTTAATAAGCATTAAGGGGTTCATATTGAACCACAAAGTTGGACTAGAATGTGGGAGTATAAGGGACGTTTCTCCATTACACTATATCATATTACGAGCAACATTGTGTTACTAGTTTGAAGTGTATGTGATCATAGAGTGTTGATACAACATAATATGAATTATGTTTTATGTGGTTCCACATTTTGGATTGGTTTTGACAACTGTTCAAAGGAGTTAATCTATTGTATAAAATTCAGTGATCATTAATTGGTGATATGACACCAACTCAGTATACATTTCCCACTAAATGAGCGACACATGTCCACCTGACATGAGCCCACACACCTATCACCTCTTTCCAACTCAACGAACACTCTCATAATCATTTAGTCTCACAAAAATATCACGTTTTTTCTTAAATTAGAATATAAATCTCTCACTTGTGTTCAACAAACGAGAAAAAGATGATGAGTTTGTGGACTCGTGTCAGGGGTTAGGTGGATAGGTATTACTGTGTCACTCATTTGGCGGAAAATGTTTGTTGAGATGACGCCACGTCGCCAAGTAATACCAATCAGTAAAAGCCAAACTAATATTTAATTAATTTTTTTAACGAATCAATGAATAGAAGTCTAATTTTCAATTTCTATAGTTGATCAGATGTATATTTAAAATATTTAAAAATTCGTAAATTTCGTTGAAATGACATATATAGTTATGTGTCTAAATTAAATTTATGCTTAAAAAAAAAAAAAATTACGATGTCTCACAATCAAGATCAACACAAGTCTGACAAAGAAAATATGGGAGAGGATCCTCGTCCTTAATGTAATCCACTAACTTGTTTGATTGAGGTTATGTAGTTCTCTCTTACGTGTGATATGTGATGTCCCGACAAAACACTCTCTGCCGGCCAAAAAGTCCCGTCTGAACGGATTACTAGAAGAACAATAAAAAGGTGGCAGCAATATATATAACACTAAACTAATACAGTAATATTTAAATTAACAATTAAAAAAAGTAGTAGCCATATATGAATATGCCGAGTCCAATTGTTGTTTGCCTTCTGTTGAAGAAGAAATTTGGTTCCAGCCATGTTTACTGTAAAACACTAATTAATAATTCTTAAAGATGCATTGATCCTTAATTAATTATTCGTTGACGATGGAGTAATCTTGTTGGGTCCAGAGCCAATGCACCTCATTCGAATTCAAATGGTGATTGGGATTTGAGGGCCCACCTGTAATAAATCTTAAAGACCAAAAAAAGATCTTCAAGCATGAAATTCCACAGAATCTTTTATAATTAGTGTTTTTGACATGGAACTCCACCTTACCATATGATATAATGATATAGGCTTCATAGGGATGAAGGCAGCCACATGTTCTTAATTACTGTGGGTTTTAGGTGTTTATTAGTCATGCATGACGTGGTCTTTCTGCGGTTGATATGGTCAGTCAACTGAAGAAGATCATTAAGTTTTAATTTGGTACATTAAGAAAAAAAAAAATGCTTAACTCCTTAGTCTTTACATGTAAGAATTCATTCTTTCTTACAAGTTAATCATAAGTCCATGTTTTTTTCTTTTTTGCAAGTTTATCATAACTCTTCTGTCCAATTCCTCCTTGTATGTAATGTCAACTTCTAGAGAGTCGAGCATGAAAGGAGTTTGATAACTTTTTTGTCTTTTACGACGAGCCAAATATTATTCTAAGATATGTCATATATCACCTTTTATTTTTTTATTTTTTCTTTCTCAACCAATTAGTTTTTCCTGATAACAATGAAGTGTTAGAATATTCTTGGCCTGCACACAACAGGACACAAAACCATTCCCCAAGTTGGTGGAAAACAACCTTATTCAGCAAAAGACTTTGTTTTTTCGTCAACAAAGACAACATACTAGGGCTGTTTCAGCACCTTATTGTACATTGTATGTAGCCTGGGCCCTGGCAAAAAAAAAAAAAAAAAAAAAACACCTGTAAAGTACATAGTACTGTCCCATGATTTCAGCACAGAGCAAAGTGATGACAAATTCTACGCTGCTTTTTGTTTTGCATTCGAATCAATCCAACTGTTGATCTTGATCTATATTGATTCTAATTTATTTTCCCATATTTCTTTATTATTTCGAAATACAATTCTCTACTTATATATATCCAAATATTATTCTTATATCTAAAGACTTTATTTATATTTTATAGTAACAAACTTGTACAAAATAAAATTTATAGTAACAAACAAACAAACAGAGAAAAGGTTGAAGAATTTGTCTAGGTACAACATGGGTCACCATTCCACTGTCACACACTCATATTCATTCTTAATCATAGATAGTTTATTTGGTCAGGAATGAGGAATCTAGTTTCTTCTTGGAAGCATAAATTCGTATATCCTCTTATATTGGGTTTATCAACACAATTGTTAACACTACTTTATGCTTCTTGTTGATTGAGAAGCTTTAGCATTCTGTTCAAAAGTTTCAGGCAGGTGAATATTAAATTGAAACTCTGATGCTCCATTTTGGGATCCAGCATAGAACTAAATAAAAAGTAAACAGTGTAACACCTAAAAGTATAGCCCAGAACCACTATAATCAGGACTAGGATTACTAACTTTGTTCACCAAAACATGTGACAATATTTTATTTATTCAAACTCAAGTTCATTTATACTGCCAGTCTGACACATTGTTTAATGTACAACTTTAATGAGCTTAACATTATTGATTTGCCTTACAATCCCAGGGTAATGGTTCCATTTGGACAATCAGTTCTGGCAAGAAAAATAAGCGACATCAAAGTCTGTACAAAAAAGCTACGATGGTGCTTTGATTATGTTCCACCCACTAATCCTATTTTTATTATATTACAGAATCCATAGAAACCTATACATCTGTCTCTAATCTCTACTCAACCAAACTTAATTTCCTTTTCTTTGGAATCAGTTTTTCTCTAAAATGTTAGCTTGATATGAATTGCTGACTCATTCCTTCACAACTTGAGTTTTTAAAATCTAATGGTATTCTAGTATGATATCAAAGCTCTGATTACAAGAGGATTCTGAATTTGAATATCAAATTCTTATTTCTTATTTATTAGTTAATTTGTAGGGTAAGACTGCAGCTATATGTTTCTTAGTCTAACACAATCTCGATGTATTGCTTCCAGCTTTGACTATACAAGAGACAAGTTTGCCACCAGCAGAAGATGGTTTATTACATCTAAATCTCAAATACAACAACCAGAATTATAATTTATCAAAAAGCCACATATCCAAACCCAAATATACATACATACATACTTGTGCACCTTTGTATACCAATTCTTCATGTGTACATATTACAGTGGTACTTGAAATTTATCAGGGTTGCTCTTTTTCTTCGGAGTTTGACAAGACTAGGCACCTGCAATCACACATTGGGAACATGTTACAACAGTTAGTATGCAAAAATTATTAATACCTCTTCCAATCAGTCATTGACATGCAGACCCATGTACACAACATTAGCATTTATGAAACTATAACTGCAAAGGGAAAGGACAACAAAGGTTAAACGAAAAAGAAGAATAATTGTCATACTAGATGTTGCTGTTACATTGAGTCACAGCACAGCATGCAACATGAAACTTGCATTTGAGAAATTCAAAAGAGCATGTTCCCAAGACACCAGTAAATTGATGCAATGATGACCAGGGAATATGCAGCCTATAGCTTCATTCCTTGTACAAAATCCTATTCAATCTGCCTCCCTTTCCCTCAAGAATCAAGAAATCTTAATCAATGTCTTGAAAGTCTGGTTTACAACTCATAAATAACACAATGTATTATGCAAAACGAATCCTATACAGTGGTTACTAACACCAGGTAGGGAACAAAACCATACTAGGATCTCCTTTCATGCTAATCAATAACCTATTCTCTTAGTGTATGCAAGCAAAGTTGACAACGCAATTAAAACATTAACAACAATGAGAAAAGAGAAAAAAGATGCATCTGAGGAGAATTTTCTGCCTTCTTTTTTCTTTTAAATGTTTTTGAGGTTAGCAAAATATATGCAATAAATGCAAGCAGCCTTCCTAGCGACACCATATATGCTTCTCAAGCAGCAATAATGAATGTTTTGTTTCTCTAATTATGGAAAACAATGGGTGACCCAAAAATGCCAAATTCCTTACAAAATGTGAATTTGTGCCTTACATCAATCAGAGTGTCACAGCAGGTTGTCCCCAAGAAGGCAAGAACTTCTAAACAGAATTTGAACTCATTCTGCAATCTGATTCCTGAGAGAAAGTATCCCTCTTCTGCTGTGAAGGTGATGACAAAAAGGGACTATTGACCCCAGCCCTAAGATGTTCTGCTTTGTAGCTCTGTGAGGCCAAGTACTCAAGTGCTACAACAATATCACCAATAAGAGGACGGAAAGTTGGTTGCTCTTGAAGACACATAGCAGTAATGGCAACTGCATGATGCAAACAACGAACAGGGAAGCATCCTTGCAACAAAGGATCAACTAATTGGACAAACTTCCTCCGGTCCTTCAAAAATGGGCGAGACTGTGTTTACAAAAACAAAGGCGTTTAAATAGTTTATGAAGAAATAATAATAAAAAGAAAATTATGTTTGTATGTAATAAAGAAAAGGTAGATTTTGTTTTTTGATCTAAGGGAGGGGGCATTGGAACTTGGACCTCTCTACTTTGTGTGGAGAGAAATACCACTACGCCAATAGCTAGTTGGTAAGCAAAAGGTAGTTAAAAAGTGTTTAGAAAATGATAAGAGAGACTTACAATAAGGAATCCATTTTTTATATTTATTTAATTATTTTGAAAAGAAGTAGAGGTTTCCATTTTATTTATTTCTGTAATAAGGAGCTTTCTTTGCTAGAGACCGTAGGAGCGGCAGCAACTTCACCATGAACACAAAAAAGCAAATACTTTAAACTCCTCATTAATTCATTTCTAGGATGATGAAGAAGATGCAAATGCCAAAGCCTTACATTAAGTACAGTGAAATGTAGGTAGAAATAAATTGAGGTGAGAGCAAAGATAAGTTGATAACTTGATATAGCGTCCCATGTGCTTGAGTAACAAAGGGAATTCGAAGCGATTCCACAAATGTAAGTGAGATTCAAAATCAGATAGTCGAGAAGAAGAAATAAAAAGGAAATAGGAAGTGATTAACTCACCCAAGATACTAGGTTCTGTTCTCCTTGCCTCTTAGAGCAGTCAATTGCCTTCTTCCCAGTAATCAGCTCCAACATAACCACGCCAAAGCTATAAATATCAGACTTAAGAGTCAATTTTCCACTCATGGCATATTCTGGTGCACAGTATCCATATGTTCCCATCACTCTCGTTGAAACATGAGTTTTGTCACCCACAGGTGCAAGTTTAGCAAGTCCAAAATCTGAAAGCTTTGGATTGAAATCATCATCCAGCAATATATTTGCTGATTTCAAGTCTCGGTATATAACAGGTGGGTTAGCTTTGCAGTGGAGATATTCAAGGCCCTGAGCTGCACCAACAGCTATCTTCATTCGAGTATTCCAACTCAGTGGCTCTTGATCAGGATTCAGATCTGACAATGTAAGGTACCATATTGGTTAGGTCAAATACAATGGAAGTATAATAATAAAGAAAAAAGGCTGCTAAAGAAGGATTATATGGTTTCATTTAGATGCTAACCCAAGTTTCCTTAAGCCATGTTCAATAGCAGGACAGATACCGTACTAGATGAGGTAAGGCATTGATGTGGTAAAATAATAGAAAGACATTTCAATGATGCACAATTTAACCATCTATACTATTCCTAATCAACCAAAATTTTTAATGTAAAACACCCATATTTCCCAACCTGATAAATATACAGCCCACTCATTTGGTGGGAACCAAAAAGAATCAAGCTTTTATTAAACACAAGGGATGATTTGATAACAAAATAAATCAATTAGAAGTTGTAAAATGGATGAATATGTACAGTATTTAATGATCGCGATAATTACCAAAAAGATGATCTTCCAAGCTACCTCTCGGCATGTACTCATAGACCAATAGTCTTTGATCTCCGTCAGTACAGTAGCCAATCAAGGTCACGAGATTATAATGGTGTAGTAGGCTTAACATGAGAACCTCCACGATGAATTCCTGGAACCCTTGAAGACCATCATGATTAAGTTGTTTAATCGCAACAACCTGCTCATAGAAATCAAAAGCTGCACCACATAAATATCGAATTCAACAAAATCCACCTAATGATATTTGGACAACGTCTAGTAGATCAAGTTTCACCCATCTAAAGAAGGTTTTATAAAAACATATTAATTCCAATTTATAAAACAAATTCAGCTTTCATTATTAACTAGCAATATAGATCACAGCACATATTACTTTCCAAATACAAAACATACTACAATTAAGGGATTAAATGTGATGAGGTAGTCGGGAAGAGCCCTGCTAACTTACCTGGCCTGCTTCAAGCCGGCCTTTGAAAACCCTTCCAAAACCCCCTTCCCCAATCAAATTCACTTCCCTAAAGCCTTTCGTGGCGGTTGCAAGTTCGCGAAATGTAAAACTACGTGCGACACTTTTTTGTGAGCCGTTGCCACCCTTTCCTTTTCCCCTCCCACTCTCTGTACGTAAATAGCATAATTCAACACCAAGATAGAAGACAGTTGAATTTCAGAAGTACCAAAAACAAATACAGAATCCCAAAATTTCATACAATGTGCGAGAGTCAAATTGAGTGGGAAAAACAACTAAATTTCAAATTCCACAAAATGGGTGTTAAAATTGAACCCAAAAAAAAAAATTCAAATTTACCAAAATTCAAAATTTTCTTAAAATGAGTGCTTGAAATGCTTACCACTGTCATCAGAATTCCCCTTCCCTCTCCCACTACCTGCAATTTCATGCATCATTTCAACCAAAAGTAGTCACAGTCAACAAAATCGAAGTTAAAAATATGGGTCAGAAAGTAAAACGTGAAAGAGCGAAACACAAACCTGAGGATCGAGTTCCATTATCAATTTCGACCTTGCTGACATCCTTTCGGTGAGGACTAAAGCAATTAAAGCAACTCATTCCTTAAACTTCCATGTATATGATTCAAAATCATACAAAAACCCTAATCCCGAAACAGATAAGCTTTTTTCCTCTCTCTCCTCCCCAGCCGGAGAGATTTAGAAGTCGAAACCTTGTCAGCTCCCGACAACCAAAAATTCCCAAATGATTATAAAACCAAATGGATGTATGTTTTAGATTTAGATTTAGATTTAGATTTAGATGCTACCATTAGTATTTAGTACAATCCAAAAAGGTAAATAAATAAATAAATTAGCAGAAACAAAGACTCATTAAATTAAGAACACTACTTGGGGTCACCCTAAGCTCATCCTTCCTCTCAAAATAATTATCAAAATAATATTAGTGTATGATCAAAATCGTTCATTTTTTAAATCATCTATTATAAATCATTTTTATAAAAAATTAACTCAATCGAAAATTATTTAATTATATAACTATTGTTTATTAAATAAAAAAATCAACAATTTCGTCAAAAAATTACTTTTTAATTAAAAATTATTAATTTTTTTTACTTAATTAACAACAGTTATATAACTAAACGATTTTTAATTGATTTAATTTTTTACAGAGATGATTTTTAATTAGTTATTTAAAAAGTAAACAATTTCGATCATACACCGGTATTGCCAAAATAAAAATTTGAAAGGATGAGATGAGTGACCCAAATATTTTCCTTAAATTAAACTAAAAACTATAAATTAAATTAAAAATGATGAATTTGCAATTTGGGAAGTGAAGGGTGGGCAAAACTAGGGGTCGGCAACTAGCCCGGCCCAAATTTTTCGGGTTCGGGCCGGGCTCGGGCTTGAATGATAGAAGCCCAATAGGGCTTTCGGGCCGGGCTTGGGCTTTAATACACAAGCCCAAGGCCCGCCCATCGGGCTTTGGCTTGCGGGCTTGCAGAGCCGGGCCGGGCTAGGCCCAAACGGGCGGCACAAATAGGCCCAAAGCCTGTTTAGACACATATATATATGTTAAAAAAAAATATAGGATTTTGGCTATGTTGTGATTTGAACATGAGACCTCACATAACAAACTTCAACTCTCAACCAACTGAGCTGACTAGTTTATTTGTCAAGTTTGTGAATCATAACATATTTAATAGCTTTTTCGTTTGTTTACTTCAATAAATTATTAATATGCTTATTAAGTTATTCTATAATACTATTATGTTAGTAATAGTGTAATACCATAAATAATAAACTTTTAAAATTATATACAACATTACAACTATAATAAAACATAAATGTACATATGTTTTATTATATATTTTATTACATATTTTTATAAACAAACGATGCAATTGTGTTGTCAACGATCCGAACCGTTCAAATTTTAGTTCCTCACTCAAAGATAATTCGTGCAAAAAATTAGCTTAATCGGAGATGTAAAAGTGACATAATGGTGGTCGAATTAATGAACGATCGTGGTTTTTCTAATGATGATCGAATGGGTAGATGAATGTCGATTTAGCCGATTTTTTGTACGGATGATCTTTGACTATGAACATAGAAAATGAACGGGTCAAATTGTTGAAATCACGTTGTGGTCTTCATAATTATGGAAACAACAAGGTTTCAACGGGAAAGTTATTAGAATTATACTCTTCAAGTGTATTTATATGTAGAAGTTCACATATCGATCGTGTTTTCAACGATCCGAATCGTTCAAGTTTTAGTTCCCCACTCAAAGAGAATTCTTGCAAAAAATTAGCTTAATCGGAGATGTAAAAGTCAGATAATGGTGGTCGAATTTATGAACGATCGTGGTTTTTCTAATGATAATCGAATGGGTAGATGAATTCCGATATAGCCAATTTTTTGTAAGGATGATCTTTGACTATTAACATAAAAAATGAACGGCTAAGATTGTTAAAATCACGTTGTGGTCTTCACAATTATGGAAACGACAATGTTTCAACCGGAAAGTTATTAGAATTATATTCTTCAACTCTTCAAGTGTATTTATATGTAGAAGCTCACATCTCGATCGTGTTTCCAAGTTTCCAATGATCCGAACCGTTCATTTTTTAGTTTTTCACTCAAAGATCATCCCTGCAAAAAATTAGTTCAATCGGAAATGTAGAAATTAGATAATGGTGGTCCAACTTATGAACGATCGTGGTTTTTCTAATGATAATCGAATGGGTAGATGAGTTCTGATTTTGCTGATTTTTTGTAAGGATGATCTTTGACTATGAATATAGAAAATGAACGGCTCAGATTGTTGAAATCACGTTGTGGTCTTCACAATTATGAAAACAATAAGGTTTCAACTAGAAAGTTATTAGAATTATACTCTTCAACTCTTCAAGTGTATTTATATGTAAAAGTGACGTAACGATAGTCGAATTAATGAATGATCATGGTTTTTTTAATGGTAATCGAATGGGTAAATGAATTCCGATTTGGCCGATTTTTTGTAAGGATAATCTTTGACTATCAACATATAAAATGAACGGTTCAAATTATTAAATTAATAAACAATCATGGTTTAATAACTTTAATTATAGTTGTATTATAAAAGTTGTATATATACATATACATTTATGTTTTATTATAGTTGTAAATTTGTAATGTTGTATATAATTTTCAAAGTTTATTATTTATGGTATTACATAGTATAGTTTACACTTTACACTATTACTATTTACTAAGCATATTAATAATTTATTAGAGTAAACAAACGAAAAACCTATTAAATATGTTATGATTCACAAAGTAGACAAATAAACTAGTCAGCTCAGTTGGTTGAGAGTTGAAATTTGTTCTATGAGGTCTCAAGTTCAATTCATAACATAGTCAAAATCCTATATTTTTTTTTATTGAAGATATTAAACGGGCTTTGGGCTTTGGGCGGGCCTAAGCGGGCCGGGCTTTGGGCGGGCCGTGGGCTTCAAAGGGATGGCCCAAGCCCAACCCAAGAAATTTTCGGGCCGGGCCGGGCCGGCCCAAATGTCGGGCCAAATCGGGCTTCGGGCCCAATGGGCCAGGTGGGCTTCGGGTGGGCTTCGGGCCTTAGGCTATTTGGTGAGCCCTAGGCAAAACAGAGAGAAAAATAAATAAATTAGACAGTGAGCGGTGCCCTATATTAACTGGCTCGGATATTCGTTTCTAACTTTTATTTCTTTTCTTATAAGTAATTAATTTGATTTTAAAGTTTTAATAATATTGTTGAAGTGGGACCCTGTTCTGAGTTTTTGGGTCTCTGAATACTTGGCATTTATGATTCTTGCGAGTCACTCCAATATGCTCCATCGCTTTCGCTCTAATTTCTCTCCTCCCGCATTTAAACGTTCCGGTTGGCTACTGCTGTGCTATTACCTTATTGCCCTCGCTCTTCTGTTGGTTTTACCGTCATTGACACTGAGAGGCAGGTGAGTTTCAGCTGTTTCCGACCGACATTGGATTCCGATACGCTGAGTAGAATCGTATCCATTATTTATTCCATTCTGATACCGCGTGGGGCCCCCGTAAAGTTCTATGGCCCTTCTGCTTTATTACGCAACACCAACTTCAACAGGAGGAAATAATTTTGCCAATCATGTTGGAGACTTTGCTTCCCAGTTCCCACTAAATACGCTTCGGTTCACCATTAATTGCATGGGAAGATCTTATCTAAGATCTTTAATCTATAATAAAAATAATAAATCCAACTTTCAAGTCTTGGAAGTTGGAACACTTGAACTCTGATACAAAATGAAGTCCGCACGAGTAAAGAAACCAATATATTTTCACGCATGTATTAGTAGCAGAAAAGAAATAAGTGGAGACTCATTTTAAAAGATTGAATAAGACCAACCCTTTGGAGTCAATTATAAATAAATATATTCCTGTTTCAAAAAATACTTAATTAGCCTTAAATAATTTATAAAAAATAATTTACAAGCTGAAATATAAAATAGAAATATGTGACTACTTTGAAGCCCTCACTGCCACGCCCTTCTTACTCTGTCTCTTCTACCTTGTTATTCGGAAAAATAATCTGCTACACCATTCCATGGTCTGCCAATGTAACATCTTAAATTTTTCTAATCATATCATGTATTGATATGTGTTTTTTAAAATTCTTTTGTACTTAAAAGCTTAAAGTTTCTTAAAAGAAATAATGTTTTCTTTGTCTTTTATGTAACTAGCTTGTACCATTAAAGGTTTATAGTTGAACTCTAGTATCCTTGTACGTGATTTTGGTGATTATCAAGTTAAAATTAATTTTTGAGAATTAAATTCATTGGAGTTAATTTATCCTTAATTTTTTTGAAAAACAATTTGTTGTTTTAAGGCTACAAAAAATTACGATTAATTACTAAGAGTCCGTAAGATTTTTCTGGAAATTATTTGGAGTCTCGAACTATTTTTTGTGAATTTACGAAGTTTGGAGAAAATAGGAAATTAAATTTGAGTGATGACTGGACTTACAACGCAACACATGTAAGTCCGTTTAAGCCGCCAAAACCACCGATTACAAACATTGATCGACATCACTTTGCTCTTTTAATTCTAGTTTGATTGTTTTACTTACTAGTCGTAGTGAGTGGGAGTCCGTTTAAGCCGAGGTTAGGCGTTGAGGACGTAGATCACTTTTGTTCCTATTGATATTTCGTAAAAAATCAATTTCTTTTAAAATGACAAATTTGTTTAGATCACTATCTCATAAATCTGATGGATTTGGATCCAATGGGGTCATAAGGATAAAAAATACTGAAGATGTAGTAATGAAAAATTTTGAAAAACATTTGCATAACTGGAGAATCCCTAAAGTACCCATTTATGATATTTACAAAAAATGATCATTTTCTTTTAAAAGTGATTTTGTTATTAAAACTTGTGAAATAATTGTTTCTATTTCTGACTCTCATGAAAATTTTCAGTTATTTTCACTAGAAATGCTAAAAGAGCATAAGAAACGAGATTTTAAATACTTGCATATAGGATTAGTACAAGTAGCGATCAAACCTCTAACTAGAATTGGCCTTAAAACTTTTGTTCTTATTTGTGTTAGAGATTGCAGGCACAACATGTTTTCAGATTCCCTCTTAGGAGTGGTTGAATCTTCTTTGTGCGACGGATCGGTTTTCTTTAATTGTTTTTCAAATTTTTCGATTTCTCTTGCAGATGAAGGAGCCTTAAAGGCTTTGACCTTGAACATTCAAACCCAAGGGTTTGATATGATTCCAGGTTCTCAAAATATGGCTGTAGTATATCGGATATATTACAAGGCCATGAATACTTTATGCCCCGAAGCCCATAGTTTAGAATCCAAAGGAAAAACTACCTTATTTCAAACAAATTTAGGAAAAGCTAATGTAGTTGTTCCTAAAACCATTATGTGGAGTAAAATATCTCTACCAGAAAGATGGACCTTACAAAATCAATACCAGTCAGACCTTTAGAAAACCAAGATGTGGAACAAATCATAGAGCCTCAGGATGGTGATGTTGAGATTAGGTTTTCCTCTAACATGTCAACTAGGATTGGAAGGACAAGTATCAGTTCCCGTGGTGAGTCTTCTAGACCCACTAGTGCTTGAAACTCTTTCCTAACAGAAACAGAACATGATAAAATAATCATGGGTGGGGTAACACAGTCAGAAAACCAGGTTAACCAACCATGGTATAGAGTGGAAACACCTAAGTCTGAAAATACAGAAACTCGCCCAAACCAAGTCAGGAGACCTCAATCTCCGACCTTCTCGGACATAGAAGGAGATCTCTACGTTAATGTTCTATAAATAGAAAACCCCTTTGAAATTGACCACGAACTCTTACAACAAGAATTCATGAGTCAAAAGAATACCTCTAAAAGAGTTTGGTTTGAACAAACTTTTTGTTCAGCACAAAAGGAAGTGTTACATAGAGCCTACAATGCCAACATAACTAGACACAGAAGGCATATAGCCTTTTTTGTTTGGTTTGAAGGGTTCGCCAAAAGAAACAAGTTAGAAGAATATGAAAAGGTCATTAATACCTTAGAAAGCCCTTTTAAAAACTACATGACAAAAAAAGGAAAAATGGTAAGGTCAATACATCCACCAGCAGAAGCCTTAGATGTTAATGGAGGAACAACTTCTCCATTCAAAGTTGACCAACTATCAAGAGTTGACAAAGTTACTACAGAACATTTGGGAAATGTTCTATCCCAAGGGAATTACACCAATTTGTATTTCCAATCCTTAGGAGCACAGACTTCTAGAATAGAAGATTCAATCAAGAAGTTAAACCCCAAAGAGATTGCTTTCAAGGCAGAACCATCCCCAAGGAGTTATGTTTAAACCACCACCCAAGTTAGAAAATTATAAAATGAAAGGACCAGTTACCCAACAAAAGGATAGATTTGCAACATGATAGATCTAGAGAGGTCTTAATGAATCTTAGATGTTAAAAATATAGCTTTGTTTAGGTCAATTAAGAGGTTGGTGGGATTTTCTAAAAGAAGAAATCAGAAATGAAATCCTTTATGCAACAAAAAAGATTATAAAAACAGATCATGGAATGGAAGTAGAAAGTCAAGAAGGGGATGGGGTAAACACTCTGGTTTACACTATTACTCTCCATTTTGTAGGAACAATAGATTTGCAACATGATAGATCTAGAGAGGTCTTAATGAATCTTAAATGTTCCACCTTATCCCAGTTTAGATGGTATAAGGATGTTTTCCTCGCCAAGGTTTTTACTAGGGAAGATTGCCACCAAGAGTTCTGGAAAGAAAAATTTGTTTCAGGTCTTCCCCCATTATTTGCTGAAAAGGTAAGAAACCGTCTTAAAACAAAAAAAAGAGGTAGAATCTCATATGATAGAATTACTTTTGGAGATCTTATCTCTAAAAAATGTGGAGAATGGTTAGCTTTGTGTACTGACATGAAGCTAAAAAGACAGTTGGAAAAAGAAAAGTCTTCTAGAGGAAAAGAAATGAGAGATTCTTGTGAGCAATTTGGGTTTTCCAAATATTGCTAAAACTCTGAAAAGAAAAACTAAATTAGGAAGTAAAACCTATAGAAATTACCCAAGGCATAAGCAAACCTGGAAAGATGATAACGCATGTTTTGTACCTTTCTTCTTCTTTAATCTGAATCTGCCAATATTCAGATTTCATATCAAACTTTGAGAAGATAGTTGATTTGCATAATCTACTTAATAAATCTCTTTTATTTGGTAGAGGATACATTATCCATCTAAGGACTTTATTAAGTGGCGAGCTCACAAGGAGCCACGTGTGTAAGTCACACTTAATCCCTAGCCCATATTTTAATCTAGAGCGTTAGACCTCATTAAACCAAATGGATCTGGACCGTTGGATCTGTGTGGAACCGGTCCAAGCCAAACTGAGTCACCATGCATGACCCCGCGTGTTTTCTAAACGGGCCACGCCCTCCCGTTTTGTCTCACAAAATGAATAGTCCGACTAGGTTTTCTCAACCTAATTAGTTTTAAGCCTTCTTTATGAGTTTTTAGTGCAATTTGTCTCACATTGAAAACTTACAACTCTTCCAACCCTTTAGTGCCTATAAATAGAGACCATTGTCTATCATTTTCACTTGCACCACCAAGTGAAGTTAGAGTTAGAAAAAAAATAGAAAAGTTGAAAATTAAAAGGAGTGGCTGATTAGACTGACAACCACCACGTGGCGCGCTCCGACCCAAGGATACTTGGAGGAGACACTCTGACGTGGGCGATTGGCAATTGACGAAGGACGCGCTTACATGGAGGGTTCTGTATGCCGCATTACACTGAAGCCATCCACTTTAAATTTGAACTGTTGGAGCTCATTAATCACTTTTTAATTTTGACCATTGATTCCATTTAAGGAATCGATCAGCTTTCTCTCTCTCTCTCTCTCTCTCTCTCTCTCTCTCTTTCTCTCTCTCTCTTTCCTGACCTGCTTATTTCACCATGGGTCGACCCGGATCCATTTTGTCTCACAAAATGGATAATTCGGTCGGGTATTTGTGACCCAGTTTGACTTTTTGTGTGTTTTTCCCTTATTTTTCATACTTTTGAGCATCTTATCCCACATTGGAGAATTAGAGAAACTTCTAACCCCCTTGTGCCTATAAATAGAGACCATTGTACCTCATTTTCACTTGCACTACTAAGTGAAGTTTGAGATACTCACTCTTTAGTTCTTTGAGAGTCTCTTTAAGAAGAGACATACCAAAAAGGAAGAAAATTCTCATAGTTTAAAAGTTTTCTTTTGGAGAGCTTGCCAAGGAGGAGAAGCCCTTAAGAGTGAAGTCTAGCTTTGGAGATCTACAACCGAGTAAGTCTTTTATTTATTTTTCTGCTTTATTTATTTTTCTTAGGCTTTAATGTAACGACCCGACAAATTTCACTAGAAATTTGAATTTTTTATTTAATTTTGGTTTTACAAGGCTTTAAAGGAAGTTTAACTGCGAGACCCTATATTTTCCAAGTTTAATTTTTTTAAATATCTTGGGAAATTGTATGAGAAATAAAATGTTTTGGATTAAATTTATTTTATCTTATTTTGTTTTTAGATTAGTTTGACCCAAATGTTGACTTTTGATTTAGTGGACATTTGACTTTGATTCTTGGCATGGTTGGGTAATGCTCGGCTCTACGAACGTACGATCGAAACTACGATTTGAGATATACGAGTAATTAAAGCTAGGGGCATTTTAGTCTTTTCATAGCCTAAGATTTTTTTTTTTAAAAATAAAATTCAGACTAGAAGGTTCTAGGCCTCTCTCTCTCTCCTCAACCCGCACCCCAGCAAAATTTTTTTATTTTTTTTCTCTTTCCGGGGAGTTCTCTCTCTCCTCTCTCTCAAGCGGCCAGCTCTGGCCACTGTGTTGGCGACCAGAGGCCGGCGACGGGTCCCTCTCGTCATCGACAACCCCACAGACTCCTCAATTTTCTCTCTCTGTGACTCCCTCTTCTCCCTCCTCCATTGCGCGACCAACGCAGCCAGCCCCTCCAATTCCGGCCACCACCCGACCAGCCCAGGCCACTGGCGAACCCTTTTCGCCGGCGCCGACCCCCCAGCAGCCTCCTCCTTATAGCCCATCCCCCACTCGCACGAGAACAAGGCCAGAGGAAGCCCCGCTCGCTGCCAATGCTCGTCGGATTTCGGCCATCTCCCGTTGCCAATCACTGCTATTTTCGGTGAGTTTTCTTTCTCTCCTACTAGGATTTATTTCCCTTATGTATTTGGTTGTTAAAAACTAGAAATTTGAAACTAGAAATTTGGGGGTTTAAGGCCTTTTCGGGTGTGCTTTGAAATTTGGTTTTGGAGATAGTTCTCGGTTAATTGTTGGACAATTTTCACTCCTTAGAAAGGTTGATTGATGTTTAGAATCAGGAATTGATAGTAATTTGGAGGATTTTTGAATTATGGTTTAGGATTCACTATTGTGGGTGGCGACGGTGGTGGTTCCGACCACTCAGCCGTCAGTCCTTTAGGATGACACGAAATCGAGACTCACATTAAGTCGATGGTTGGTTTTGGACTATTGGGTGTTATCCAAATTGAAAAAACTTCAATCTTGGATGTTAATTGAATACTTTTTGGTTAATGAAAAGACTTCCGGACGAACCCCGACCGTGGTGTCCTATGCATGAAGGTCTATTTAAGTAGAGTTGAAGGATTAAAAAGTTTGGTGTGTTGTTGGTTTGAACTGGGAATAATATATTCTGGATTTGGGTTTATGGGCTTTAAGAGAAAGTTGATTTTTACCGTTGAAAATAGGAGGTTGAACGAAATACCTAGCTTTATACACACACTATAATTGGTTGTTGAAGTCAAGACTAATGATATTATTTATTGTTTATTCTATAGGTGAGACGACCGTGGGCCTAGACTATCCGGCGGGGGATTGAAACTAGGAATTTTCATTGTGAGTGGACTTTTATCTTGGAAGAGTTTTTCTTAAATTATGATTTTATTTATGTATTTTGGTTATTTTGAGTTTTATTTTAAAAATAGTGATAGTGAATTAGACATCGTTTTATGAACCCATCTTGCGAATTTTCAATGGGTTGAATTATATTTCTTGCCTTGTAACGACCCGACCCAAATTTTCACTAGAAATTTAAATTTTTATTTAACTATGTTCTTTTTAAAGAGATTTTTTAAAAAGAAGTTGAATTGTATTTTAAAGATTTTGGGATTTATTCGGAAAATAAAAAGGGTTTGGATTTAAAATTTTTATTATTGTTTTAATTTAAGCTTGACCAAAAGTTGACTTTTAAAATAAATGAGATTTTGATTTTGACTTTGGGTCCGTTAGATAGGTCTCGAGTCCACGAGTTCGTAGACACGTGGCACGCGTCGATCCGAGTTGCGGTTTGGAAGATACGGACGTGTGAAATGAGGGGCAATTTTGTAAATTTATAAAAGTGGGATTTTAAATAACCAAAAATCAGAAATTTTTTTTTTGATCTCTCTCTCTCTCTCTTTAGAACTTTCTACCACATTCCCCCTCTCTCTCTCTCTCTCTCTCTCTCTCTCTCTCTCTCTCTCTCTCTCTCTCCCTTTATTTCCCTCTCACCCGCACTCCCTCTCCCTGTTTTTCTCCTCCCCTGCAACCAGCCCTGCACCAACCGACCTCCACCATCACCCAGCCCTCCGTCGACGCCCCCCCCTTCGACCTAAGCTTACCGGTAAACACCCCAGGCGCCGGCCACCCTCCCGAGCTCACTCTCCCCTCATTCTCTCTCTCGTCCTGTGTTCTCTCTCTCTGCTCTCTCCCCCTGTGCGCAGCACCGGCCATCAACGTCGGCCTCCCCTCGCAGTCGCCACTCTCCGGTGACCTTCCCTCAGGCCGGCGACCTCCCCCAGCGCTCTTCCAGTCAGCCCAGCTGCGCGCACAGGAAACCCAGAAAATCAGCAGCTTGGCTCCCCTTTGTCTCGTTGGATTCTGACCAATTTCCGGCGCCAAACACCTCCATTTTAGGTGAGTTTTCTTCCTCTTCTATTGGGCTTTCGTTTCCCTAAATTTATGTTGTTCAATTTCGAGTAATTGGGAAATTGAAGTTTTTGAGTTTTTGAAGCCATTTCGAGTTGTTCTTAAATTTTTGGACTAGAGGGCTATTTGTGTTGTTTTGAGTAATAAATTCTATTCATAGGGACCCCAATTGTGGTTTAAGATTGAAGTATTGAATGGGTTTGAGGAATTAGGCATTTATTGGCTAAAAATTTGATTTGAGACAGCCACCTTGGGCAGCACACAAGGGGATTTCGAACCCCATGGTATTTTAGTGAATGTAGGATGATTTTTAAGGAAATGGTGGAGTGAGCTATTGATCTTAGTTAAGGACGTTTTTGGTTAGGCTGAGCCGATGAGCTTTCAGAGTGTTTATGTAGGGGTTAAGGTCTACGAATGAAGGTTGGGAATCGACGAACTAGAATGGGAGGCGGGTGTGACGTTAAGTTAAGCACACATTTATATTTAAGTGCCTTGTGTCGGGACTAATTATATTTCGTCGATTGTTTATTTTATAGGCGAGACGACCGTGGCTCGAAACGATTCGGCGGAGGATCAAAGCTAGGATTCTCACAGTGAGTGGATTGATTTTTATTTTCCTGAAATGTTTGATACGTTAATGAAATTCGATTTCTTGACTATATTGCGTTTGAACCTAAGTTAAAGGATTTTGAGATAGAATTCGGTTTTTAAAATCTTTTTCCTAAGTTTAAATCGATGTTTATGGTTTATGCATGACGATCTAATAAGTTTTATATATTTTCTTGAACAAATTTATTTGGACTAATACCTTCATCATGTTGATTTATTGTCATTGGAGAGCATGTTTTAAAACAAGTTTGAGGAATTTCATTTATATTTGAAAAATCTTGTTTTAAGCTTTGAATAAATTAAATATTTCTATTTGAAAATTGTGGTGAAAACTAAGGAATTTGTGGTTTTGCGTATTCAAAGTTTCATGGTTTTATGTATACTAAATTATTTGAAATAATACACTTTGGCGTATTGATTTAAGGTTTGAAAGAAGGTTTCAATAATATTTTCTTTCGATGAGAAAATGATATTTATTCTCGGTGGATAAAGGATTTATGACTTGGTTTGGAAAATGGTTTTCAAAAACCACCCTTGCAGTACCCTCCAGGTTATCAGATTGGATAGGTCTTTGGGACCCATCACGGCACACATATAGGCTTTGGGCCGTGTGTCGGGATGCTTCGCCCTTTGGGGGCTGCTCTGCGTGCACGTATGACCAGGATTGCCTGCACGTGCTGATTTTATTCACACGTGTGTATGGCCAGGATATTGCCTGCACGTGTTGGATTCATTCCACGCGTGTGTATGGCCAGGATATTGCCTGCACGTGCTGGATTTACTCCACACGTGTGTATGGCCAGGATATTGCCTGCCTGTGCGATGCAGGAATTCCGCACAGGTGTATGGCCAGGATATTCAGGGTATATAGCATGGTGGAAAGTGAGATTGGTATCTTCAGAGTTTAAGTATGGATTTTAAGTGAGAAATATCTTTCGAGTTTTATAATGATTTCGACGTTATTATTATTTTTATGACTTTGTTGATTTAAATGATTTGCTATTGAGAAATGTGTTATCTTTTCTAGAGTTTCATGAGTTTTATAACATTTTTTTTAAGACTTGTGAAATTATTTTAAAACTGGGGGATTTTAAAGAGTAACGAGAGGTTTTAGAGTTAACGTGGTTTTTTTGAAGAATTTTTTTGAAACTGAAATTTTACTTATGTTTCTCGTTAAACTGTCCACTCACTGAGTTGTCTCATGGTTTTCTTGTTTTGTCTTAAATTGTCCCCCAGGTAGTAGATTTGGTGGAGGTCGAGCCAAACACGTCGAGGCAGTTGCAATCATCTCCTTCGTCGGTCCCTGTAGGCGCCATTTAATTTTTGTAAAAATTCCTTGAAATAGAATAGCAGCTCTGATAACCACCCTGCAAATTTTAAGTTGGATTTCTGTGAGATTGTTGGGTCTAAGACCCTATTTGGTTGTGGTAGAGGTGGTTGTTGTATAGAAGTGCTTTTTAACAGGTTTGAACTTCTGGGTTAGTCCATTTTCAGGGGAGGTTCTGCCGAATTTTCGGTAGGATTTTCCTTGAATTTGGATTCTCGCAGGACCTCTCCGGGTTTCAGGGTGGAATCCGGGGGCGGTCCGGTCATGCCTTGGGTTCAATTTGAGTTGCGAGATTTTTAAAATTTATTGGGCCACAGTGTTTATATATATATATATAGAATGTCAAGTATATGTTTCAAATGTAATTTCATGGAAAGGCCTAAATCTATATGTTTTTACGGATTGGTTCTAACTCACAGAAATTTTATGGACTTATAAGATATTTTTATTCTCGAGGTATGTTTGAAAACGAGGTGATCTTTGAACAGTTAGAAATCTTGTTTGGGCATGAATGTTTTCGATATTAAAATGAACAGTTTTAAACCGTCCTATTAGTACCCCCTCTTAACAAGTATAAATTGCTCTGCACTCGTCTAAAGATAACTCGGCGGTGTAAGAACAGCATTTCATATTTGCTCTGCACTTGCCTAGTCGGCGGTGTATGACCAGTGTTACATATTCGCTCTGCACCTGCCTAGTCGGCAGTGTATGACCAGCATGACATAGTGCTCTGCACTCGCCTCGAGATAACTCGGCCATGTATGACCAGCATCATAAGCTCTGCTTGCACGTATGATCAGCAGTTCCTTGGGTACTAGTACGATGTGACTTTATACGGTCCTTGAGATCTTACTTTGATTATGTTTTAAGTTGTGAGCTTTAATAATTTGAATACTAGTGTTTTCATTTAAGGATTTAAATGGCATTACTATCTAACTTATTTTGTGGGAAGTTTTGAAGTCTTATGTATACTTGAGTTATTTAAAATCTATGCATTTGAAGGCTTTATGATGTTTTTGAAAAGGTTTGAAAATTGGTTTTAAAAACTGGGGATTTTAAATGAAAAATCAAGTTTAGAGTTTACGAAAAACTTCACGCTATTAAAACTTTTTATGTCCACTCACTGAGATTTTTCTCTCACGTCTTGTCTATTTTGTTTTAAATTTCCCTTCAGGTAGGAGCGGTCGAGCCAAGAGGTGCGCCGATGCATTTTGAAAACGTTTGAGGACCTTATAGGCTAGAGTTCCCTTATATCTTCATTTGTATAAAATCTAGACTGACTATGATAACCTATATAAATTGGTTGTATGTTATTTATTTTATCCTTGGACGGGTCAGAGACCCTTGTTGCAGTTGTGATAGAGGTGGCTGAATATTAGAAGTATTTCTTTTTTCTATAGGTCCTTTAAATTTTAGTTAGTCCATTTTCAGGGGAGGTTCTGCCGAATTTTAGGTAGGATTTCCCTTGACTTTGGATCCCGCAGGACAACTCCAAGTTTCAGGGTTAAATTCTGGGGGCAGTCTTGTCATTTAATATTAGGTTGCATGCTTAGATTGATTAAGTATAATTTATTTATTAATTAAGCATGCCTAGGGTTATTTTGGAGATTTAATTTCTTAATCTATTTGGTTAATTAAGCATGATTAGTTGTAACCTTAATTTGAAGATTTATTTAAAGGTTATTAACTTGTAGAAATTAAATTAGATTTAAACTATTATTCAAGCTTGATTAATTAGATATCACCAATTTTATATCAGATTTGAAGTTGACTGATATTGTAAAAATTATAATATCAGTTAATTTTTTAGCTGATTTCTAAAGTCTATTAGATATCACATGATTTTTTTCAACTGATATATAATATTTCATTTTTTCTAAGAATTTATAAAGACATCAATCTATACTATTAACTGATATCTTAACATACCACTTATAATTTTTTTGTTCTAACACCCGCACATACATGATATCTAATAATTTTTTCCCACTTAACCTAGCTCCCAACACTTAAACACAAATTCTATATATACTAAAAAATTAAAACCTAGGTCAGTTCTCACTTCTCTGTCTGTCTCTCTCTCGCAAAGTCGCAAGTCGCAAAAACTCTCTCAGCTCAGCCTCACACACCTGCCGTCGCCGTCGTTGTCGCCACTCCCAGACTTCCTAGTGAGTTCGTCTGTCTCTGTCACTCTCACTTCTCTGTCTCTCTCTCACCCTCTAACTCTCAGCCTCTCCCTTCGCAGACGCACTTCTCACCTAACCAGTCGCACCCCAGCCTCTCTCTTGTCGTCGCCGTCACCGTCACCGCTTCAAGATCCTCTCGATATACAGGTTATGGTAAGTGTTAATTTTTTTTATCTGGGTTTCTCTTCATGTTTTTTCTTTGATTTGTTCATGAATTGTGACCATTTTCAGCTGCTAATTCTGAAAACCAATTTTTCATTGATTTTATGAATGGGTCTAGGGTTTAGTTGTTTTATTTCTCTCCTTCAACGAGAAATCTGAAAATTTTATACTAAATTTATAGTAGATCAAATCAGTTCTGTTATGATATTAGCCCATTAGATAAATTTCTATGACTTGTAGGTTTAAATTATGGAGAATAGGGTAATTAGATCATGAAATAATTTGTATTGGATGAATCCCTCTGTATGGGTGGCTTGGTAATCTATGGTTTATTTTGCAGAGAGCAAATATTAGTGGTTACAGAGTGAGTATTATTTTTGTTTGTTAGTGTTTTAATATTTATGAACTGCATCCAAGTGCTCTTTATGTGAAATGTTTTGTGGCTTATTGCTCGATGCTTTTCAATTGTAAAAGAACCCCGTATGTTTAACCATGTATCTCGTTGTGTACAGCTTGCTATGAGGGAAGCATGCAAGTATGTTGAGGAAAAATTAGCAGTGAAGTTAAGGCTCCTTCAGTGGATTCTTCTTTTGAAATTTGTTTAAAAGTTAAAAGGGTCTTTTTCATGATTATTTATGGGAATAAGTGGCATTTTGCTTGTACAGAATATATGGGACAACATTCTCTTATAAAATTATCCTCGGTTTGAGCAATGGAACTGTGCTGCTTGCTTGGTTGTTTTCTAGTTTCTGTTACTGCTTTTTCTCTCTCTTTGTCTTGTGTTTTTACTTTCCTATGTGATTCTGAATGCGGTTTCACCTTAAAGTGCTTTTCTAAGGATTTAGTTTTGTGCTTTCTTTCTTTATCTAGAATTTTTGAACTTATTTATATTTTTCTGAACTTGAATGAAATACAGCAGGGAGGGCTCATTGGGACAACCAATTTCTATCTTTCCATCCCATCCTTTAATGTTTTAGTTGCTGAGAACTTAGCCATAAGCAGGTACTCATATCTATTATTTCTTTGAATATAAATGCTATGGGATATGATTCTACCATTCTTGTTTCCTAAAAATAATAAGGTCACAACTGATGTATAGAAGTTAATATTCTTATTTATGTGTGCTCTTCTTGGTTTTGGAAAAATGTGTACTGACAATTTATATATATGGTCTTATTTGTTGTAGGTTTGTCATACTAGGTAAATTTGATTAAATGGAATTCTAAATTTACATGTAGTTCTTTTTTTAAATGTGGTTTCACCTCAAAATGCTGCAAAACTTTTCATACTATAACTACTTATACATGAAGCTTAATAAAAGACCCAATTTAGTTAACCAAATATCATCGTTTCTTGTCCACCTCTCATAATGGGCTTGGTTTCCTAGTTTAACTACTTGGGAATAGGTATAGGGTAATAAAGATCATTCCCACTGCCTTTTTCTATATCTTTATTTATAAATTAATTGATTTCCATTCTCATTGCAGGTGATGTTAATATGGGCTAGAGATAAGGGCCGAAAAGGTGCAAGTCTTTGGTATACTCTGTCTATGATTTAATTTTCTTTTACAGTTTTGCTCTATTTTTTTTATATAATTTGAAATGGGTAATCTTTGTTTGTTCATTATGTGTTTGTTTTTTGGTGGGTTCTAATGGTTTGTTTGTTTGTTTGTAATGTGTGTATGTGTGTTTGATTAGGTGGCTTAAGTTCTGCTTACTCTGCCATACTCATTCTCACAGCTGGGCATGCTCTCAGGCATACTCTTTTACCTCTTCTCTGGCTTGTTGGGAAGTTGGACAACTTACCTCATTAGCACACTCTATGTAAATACAAAAGTAGAAAATAAAGAGAAAAAGTTGATTTCAGAAACCTTGTCATCCAGGTTAGTTGAACACTTTATTTCTTTTTTATGCTTGAGCTTATCTTGTCAAATTTTGCATATCTATGACATCTTTGAGAAAGTTGATAAGTAGATATCATTTATTTTGATACTTGGTAATTTTCTGGACCTTCCCTTGCCTAGGTTTAATATTGTATGAAATCTATGTTATAAGGTTCAAATCAAACTCGGGTTTGAAATTAGACTTACTAATGTTTGTTTTGGGACAAGAACCAAGTAATTTGGACTTGTATTGAATTTTTTGTGAATTTTCTAAGATGGACTTGCTAGCAGAAATTTCTACAGCACTACAAACAACTATAATTTAATGAATTTAAAGGGATTTTGAGTGTAACTTGGTCATTTTGAGTCATGCTTATGATCTGATACTTATGGAATATGTACTAGACATGCTAAAGAGTGATTTAAACAAAAAACCTTGTCAATACTATTGTACAAAAAACTTTGTCAATATTTTTCTATTATGCAGTCCCTTAGACTTTATGTTACACCATATTAAATATGCTTTTATAGTTCATTGTGTAACCTAATTATATTTTACCAATAGTGTGTGCTAGTTTCAAGATTACTTATTCCATATTTGTGTTTCTACTTATATGCTTGCCTCTCCTGAGACATACTAAGATACTGAAGTTATGTTGTAACGACCCGACCCAAATTTTCATTAGAAATTTAAATTTTTATTTAACTATGTTTTTAAGAGGTCTATAAAAGATGTTGGATTGTATTTTAAAGATTTTGAGATTTATTCGGAAAATAAAAAGGGCCTGGATTTAAAATTTTTATTATTGTTTTAATTTAAGCTTGACCCAAAGTTGACTTTTAAAACAAATGAGATTTCGATTTTGACTTCGGGTCCGTTAGATAGGTCTCGAGTCCACGAGTTCGTAGACACGTGGCACGCGTCAATCGGAGTTACGGTTTGAGGGATATGGACGTTTGAAGTGAGGGGCAATTTCGTAAATAGACAAATTGGTTTAAAAATCAGACTTTTAAGAGGATCTCTCTCTCTCTCTAGAATATTCTACAACTCTCTCTCTCACTCTATTTATTCTCTCTCCCCGCACTCTCTTCCCTCCGGTTCTCTACTTCCTCGCAAACACCTCTGCACCGATCGACGACCACCACCACACAGCTCGCCGTCGACCACCACCAGCGGACCCAACATCACCGGCGTGACCCCACCCCGCCAACCACCACTACATTCCAGTCACCCCCCTTGCAGCCCATCCCACACACGCGAGCGAACAAGGCCAGAGAAGCCGGTCTGCCACCGCCAGTAGGTCGCCGGCCTTTCGATCACCTGAGGTCACCGGCGTGGCTCCCCGACGCCCGCCAGCTCGCCAGCTCCGCCTCCAGCTAGCCCAGCCCGTGCGCACAGAAAACCCAGCGGTTTGGCTTGCCTCTGTTCCGTCAAATTTTCGATGAAATCCGGCGCCAACCCCCTCCATACCAGGTGGGTTCTCTCTCCCTCTTGATGGGCTTTCAATACCTTGTGTTGTGGCTGTTTAATTTTGAGTTTATAGGGAAGATTGAGTTTGGGGATTTTGAGCCATTTCGGGTTTCCTTTAATTTTCTGGTTAGAGGGCTATTCTTGTTGTTTTGTTTAGCAAATTTCATCCCTAGGAACCTCTAGTATGGTTTAAGATTGAAGGATTGATTGGGTTGAGAAATTTTATAATTTTTGGCTAAAAATTGGTGAAGGGCAGCCACTTTGTGCGCCACCGATTGTGATTCTGAAACCCCCACTGCCATTCGTGAATTAAGGACGATTTTGGGCATTTATGGAGTGGGTTGTTGAGCATGTCTATGTGAGTGTGATTGGAGAAGCCGAAGTTGTCCATAAGTTTAATTTTGAGCGTCGTAAATCGTCGAGTAAGAACGAGTGTTGGGTGTGACGTTAAGTTAAGCACACATTTATATTTAAGCGCCTTGTGTCGGAACTAATTATATTTAGTCAATTGTTTATTTTATAGGCGAGACGACCGCGGCTCGAAACGATTCGGCGGAGGATCGGAGCTAGGATTCTCGCTGTGAGTGGACTAACTTTTAAATTTCGAAAATGTTTATGAAAGTTTATAATTTAATTTATACTTGTTTTTGAGTTAAGTGTTTGAGAAATAAGAATCTTTGAGTTGGTTTAATTCTTAATGAGTTATGAAAATCGTATCATTTTAATCATTCTATGATGTGGATTTTAATTGGGGATTTGATCTGAAGCGTTTGGCTTTTAAAATCATACACAAGTGATCGTTTTAGCATAAATTTTTTATATGTTAATTTTTCTTGAATTTGAGCGAGGGGTTCTTAATATTTATTACCACTCTTTTTATTTTGTTTATAACTCATTTTATTTTAAACCTATTGTGAGAAAGATGGAATTGAGATTTATATCGATTCATTATTTTATTTTATTTTGAAAAGTTTCCGAAAAAGGTTTGGGAAGTTGACATTTTAAGGAAAAGCTATGTTGTTTGTCAAGTTGTTGTTGGTTTTCAAACCACCTTTTCAGTACCTTTCCAGGTTATCAGATTAGATAGGTCTTTGGGACCCATTGCGGCACACACATAGGCTTTGGGCCGTGTGTCGTGATGCTTGACCCTTTGGGGGTGGCTCTGCGTGCACGTACGACAAATTTTTAGGCTCTGCATGTGCATGACAGATTCTCGGCTCTGCGCATGTATGACAGATTCTCCGGGTAACTGACTGGTGTGTGTTTTCAACTGTTAAGTATTTTGAGTGATGAGTTTATGGCAGCAAAAAAGGTTTTTAAGTATGACGGTTTCAGTTGAACAATTTTATAAATTTTTCAGTATGTTGAGAGTGGTTTGAGAAAGAAGTTTCAGGTTAAATTATTTTATTACAAATGTATTATACAGTTTTATTTCGATATTTTATTTTAAATTTATAAACTACTCAGAACTTTTAATGTTTGAATTTTATTTGATAAATGGTTTATGTTTTTGTTTGGTTTATTAAATTATGAAAACAAATTTAAACGTGTTTCTGAAAACGTTTTAAAACTGGGGGTGTTCAAAGAGCGACGTGAGGTTTTAGAGTTAAAAATATTTAGACTTGATTTCATTTCCATTTAAGTGTCCACTCACTGAGCCTATCTCACCGTTTTCTTGTTTTGTCTTAAATTGTCCCCCAGGTAGTAGCATTGGTGGAGGTCGTGCCATTCGCGTCGAGGCAAAGCACATCCATTTTCTACCCCCGAATCTTGTAGGGATTCACTCCCATTTTAGAAGTTCCTGTCCATAAATGTAATAATTGCTGTAATAGGATTAGTGGCTCTGATAACAACTCCTAAGGTTTAAAATGGGTCTGAGACCCTTATATGCTTGTGGTAGAGGTGGCTGAAAGATTTAGAAGTGTTTTTAACAGGTTTAGAAATTTCTGGGTTAGTCCACTTTCAGGGGAGGTTCTGCCGAATTTTCGGTAGGATTTTCCTTGATTTTGGATTCCCGCAGGACCTCTCCGGGTTTCAGGGGAAATCCGGGGGCGGTCCTGTCATATGTGATGGAAGAATTTACTTCCCTCTACTTGTTTTTTTAATTTTCTATTTCTATTTGAGACTGTTCTAGGTTATATAAGCATCAAAAGGGTTTTTTGGTCATTTTAATCAAAGGCACACAAGGGTTTTAAGTAACTATATGTGGAAGTTGTTTACCTTTCCTTCGTATTGTGAGAGTTTTGAGTTACTTGGCTAATAATTTGGCATTGTAGCTTCTCACTACCATAAATACTTTTAATTTCCAATTGCTTGTAGTTGTTTTGTGTTAAATCTTGGCCTTTGGGCTATATGTAAGTAGCTTATCAAGAAATTTGGGACTTAATTGGTTTGAAGTCGTTTTTTTATGAGTGCTATATATGCCTTTACACAAGTTCTGATGGTAATAGAAAATGTTTAAGTATTAATCTTTGAGAAGATTACGTGAGAGTTTTGTATGACTAGTAAAATGAAGAAAGAAATGAGTTACTTAGGTGTCCTACTATAGTACTTTAATACTTGTTTCCTCACCTCATTTTGCTTTTTTTTTTTTTAATTTTTTTAATTTTTTTTTTACTTTGAGTTTCATGGTAAATTGTATAAAAAAAATAACATAATTTTTGTTCATTTATTTCTTATCTAGTTATTACTGAATATGAAGCCATTTCTAAATGTACCTGCCATTCCATTTGGTCTTGCTTGTCTATGATTTTATAATGTTTATAAATGGCTTAGTAACTTTGCTAAAGCTTCAAGAATTGGGTATGTCAAAGTTGTAGATGAGTATCATAGTTCATATATTTTCTTGGTTGTGTTGTAAACAACTCTTGATATTTTAACCTTGTCAAAACCTTAATATATATATATATATTCATCACTATCAACTTTTTTATTTTTTATGTACAACATTGGATATAGATTCTTTCCTTGTGTGTATTGTTGTGATTTTGTTTTAAATCTTGGACCATTTGTGTTCAGTATATTAGCCAATAATATTAAAGACCATTGCATTATGCTTTTGCAGGTCTAGTGTTCATGAGAAGAGCTTATGTATATTTAGTCTCAATCAACACAACTTTAAGATGTGAATGATTCTACTTCACTAGCTAAATGAAGTTGTCAGCTTTTGTATCTTCAAATTAGTACCATCAGTCATACCTTAGTAATTCTTTATGTATTTCTTTAACTATAGAACTACTTATTGGATATTATATTGTAATCCCTTTTTGGGTACTTTGAATGTTATTGGTGCTTAAAATATGAAATATATGGGAATGAAAGATTTTATACTTGCACAAATTTCAGGCCATTTCAAAATACAGGCACAATTGTATATTTAATTCATTGATATCCTTTTTAGGTGAAAAAAAAAACTAATATATATCATACATTCCATATCTTTTTTTAAAACTTGAAATAATAAACAATATCAGTTTTGGTCTAAAAACTGAAATGTTATGTCATTTTGATATCGGATTCTCTCTCAGACTTGATATATAAACAATATTTAGATATCAGATCATGTTTCATACTTGATATTGATATCGAGATTACATATCAGATTTTATCATATATCTGATATTGATACCAAGATTTTAAATCATATTTTACCTCAAACCTGATATTGATATCATGGTTTTATATCATATTCTACCTCAAATACGATATGTATTGATTAGAACTATTGATATTCGGATTTTATAGATATCAGAAATAATATCAAAAATGATATATAAACAATGTTTACATATCAGTTTAAAACTGATATCTAAAATGTGAACATTAGATATCACGACGCGTTATATCAGACGGCTACCCAAATAGATATTAGTCCATGACTGATATCTATTGACATTTTTGTTGTAGTGTTAAATTAATTTGTGGAATTGCTTTAAACCAAGACAATTAGTTAAGACAATTAGTCAAGTGGTTTGACTTTAAAATTAACTTGACACTTAGAAACCCTAAAGAGTAAAGTTTAGTCCACTTAGGACTAGAGTCTTTAGCAATGTGTGACCTAAAATGATGGGTCATAACGAGATTGTGTTGAACTTAACTTTTGACTAAGTTGTCGTATTGTCGGACACTAGGAACACCACCAAATGATTTCTTTATGACGTGACAAGACGACAATGAATTTGAGACGGATGAGGATGCATAGGCTACGTAAGAAAATACGTGAAAAGCATTAGAGTCTAGATAAAGGGATTTATCCTACGTTCCTGACTATGGATTTTGTGTGTGTTTATGTTTTAAATTATTATAACATGTTATTTGTATGATTGGTCTGAGAGTTCGGGTAGCGTAGTACGTGACCTTGGGTTCAAATCCCTAAACTTTCTAGAAAAATTGATCAGTATATTATGGGGAGCTTAGCCAAGCCAATACGTGGCTACATGAGCTTGTGTGAAGCGTGATCCCATGATTGATCAGGTGGCAATAAATACGGTTTGTCAATTACGAGTTCCTATTTTTGTTTACTAGGGCACTCTCACTATGGATGCTATTTTCTTTTTTTATAGTTGGTCATAGTTGTACTTAATCCATATTGTTATTTATGGATTTTTATGCATGTTTGCCATATTGCTGTATAGCCGAGTCATAAATTCGTAAATGATTTGAAAGACAATTTTTGAAGAATTTGTTTTGGATGATTTAAGAATCCGATGGAAAATAATTTTCACTATATTTTTCACTGTGAATGATTTTGTGGTTTTCAAACCTAGTAGCATCCCCTGAGAGAAGTTATGATCGTATCAGATGCTTACCCCCTACATCATTTTTGTGTTCCTTGTTTAGTAGATGTTTTTATAATACAAGCATAGTAAGAGACAAACTTGGATGAGGGTCGAGCAGAGCAGAATCTTGAGACTTGTCAACTTCCTGGATTTAATTGGTGTTATTGTTTATTAGATATTTCGTATCTAGTATGTTTTGTTGATTTCCCCTCTATTGATTTAAGATGGTTTTACTTTGATTATACTTTGCGTAGTTTTGAAATCTTTATTTTATGCTTGCTATGTATTTCAAATTAATTTATTTAATTCTTCAAGGTTGCAATGAACTACCGTAACCTTGAGGGTTGGTTTTATAAAGAAGTTTTATTTTCACTTCACATGTTTTTCGCTATTTATTATCTCTTATCCAACTCGGTCCATTAAATTAAAAAATGTTCAATCTATCTTTGGTATCTTGGGGGATTAATGCTTGATTAGTGGCATTAATCTCTTGGGACATTCAAGATAGGTGCATCTGTTGCATACTCGGGGTTCAGGGTGTGACAGTTAAAGTGGTATCAGAGCAATGCTTAAAAAAAAAAGGTTTTCATACTACTTTGTTTTCAAATGTTTATTTTCAAATTTGTGAAATTTCTTATTGACTTTTATAAGATTGTTTACTCAAAGATTTACTTTTGAAATTTTGATGAAGTATTTTCAAATACAATTCTTATTTTGAAATACTTGTTATTTTCAATAAATGTTTTATTGAAATGTGTTTAAAATGTAAGGTTCGGTTTGAAATCTTTTGTCTAATACCTTTTGGTTTTTAAAAGATTTGTTGAGAGTTAAACTCGAGTTCTTTGTTTCGAATTCAGAATTCTTCTTTAAAATTGTGGTTGAATGTTGTTTCCACAATGAAGAGAGAGTCACCGGATGGCGAAGAGAGAGATGCGCTGGGCTGGAAACTTGGCTAGGGACGCGTGTCATGCTGCTAGTGGCTGGGAGGAATATTAATCATGGCCGGCTTTGGTTTGCTTGAGTGAGACCCCACGTGTCATTCTGTGAGAGGAGAGAAGGATGATAAATGAAATGGAAAAGAGAAAGGTGGAAGGAAATTGTGAGGCTGCAGCTGTGTGTGGTGCACCACGTCGCCTTGCCGGAATGCCGGTGGATGAGAGCTTGATTAATCAAAAGGAATGCAAGCGGAATGGGAGGCTGATGCGTGGAGAGAGAAGGAAGAGAGGGAAGCTTCCGCTGGTACTGTGACCCTTCAACTTCCAGTGAGTTGGGCTGGGCTTGGGTTATGCGCAAGTTGGCTGCAGCTGGGCTTTATTTCTTCTTTCTTCTTTACTTCTGGGCTGGGGTTATTTTCTTTTGGGTTTTCATTTTCTTCAGGCTTTCTTCACACCAACCTACAAAATCAAATAAAACTAAGGGGGAGGCTGTTCAGACCACCCTAAAATACTTAGTTGACCACCCCCTCAATTTTTCCCATTTTTTCCTATTTTGCCTCTGGATTAAAAAAAAACACATTTCCAGTTTTGGCCGGCAACTCCTCCCCGCCGCCAGCGCGACCCCACCCCACCCCCTCCCCACCGTCGGCGTGACCCACCCACCCCCTTCCTCTCTCTGCCTTCTTCTCTCTCTTTTCCCTCTCTGCCTTATTCTCTCTCTCCCTTCTCTCT
>QANW01010506.1:562549-623810 GCA_003254865.1 Dryas drummondii | reverse complement strand
GCATGCATGCCAAACTGTAAAGTCAGTCGTCCTAGGTTCAAATCTTCACACTAGTAAAAAATACTCTTGATTTAAAGATCTTTCATAGGAATCGANGAATTTGGATTCCCGCAGGACCTCTCCGGGTTTCAGGGTGGAATCCGGGGGCGGTCCTGTCATTGCATGCCAAACTGTAAAGTCAGTCGTCCTAGGTTCAAATCTTCACACTAGTAAAAAATACTCTTGATTTAAAGATCTTTCACACATAGGAATCGAGATAGAAGATTTTCTTATAGATGAGACTGTCATTAAAATGATTGAGTTTTAGTAATTAAAAGATGCAGTGATAACATAAACTTTATGACATTACTTGAAACAACATACAACAAACATGCTTTCAACAAAGGAAGTTGAACTCATAAATATTGTAATCTACACAAGTTAGTTTCTTCTTTTATAATATATATTACATTTCTAAATGAAAAACGTCAATGCCATACATTATGCCACAAGGAAAAAATTTGATGATGATTGCAATTTGAGTTGAACAATTTTTTTAGCCTCATACATCTCATTGTATCTAATCAAGGTCCATGCATAACAAATTGTGCATCACACTCGAGAGGTCAGACCTTCTTACGCATAGAAAATTAAATAGCTTTATTTATGGAGAAAAATAAAAGAGAAGGTGAAATGAATTGCATATAACATAAAACCTAGATCATTTGTTTCTTTCATAATCAATTTCATACTTCATATTTTCTGCTCCATGCTGCAATAATTTATTCCTCATTTTACATTACCATGGAGCACAAAATAATCTGCTATAATTTGATTGTGCTACTTTTTTTATGAACATGTTGTTAACTTTTTAAAAATGATCAATTTATTGTTTCCTTTCATGTTTGTTAGCTATTATTCAATTTCAGAATTCATCACACTCTATAAATGAATTTGATATTTCATCAATGTGTAAAACATTTATGTCATGCTCCTTTATTTTGTGCAGCTATATATAAATAATGTTGTGATTATTGTAAAGCTCTTTCCAAAATATCAGTTTTAAGACTTTTACTAAAAAGAAACTTACTTTGCAGGTGCTCCTTATCTTGCTGTTAGAAAGCATCTGTTGAAATTGTTTTATCGGTCAATTTAATTTTGTTAGGCAAGAGGACAGTTTCTATTAGGGGAAAAATTTACAAATATGACACATACTTTGATGGTTGTTTCATTTCAGGACATTAATTTTGCTTTGTGTTAATGAAGGACACATACTTTTATTTTGTGTCAATTAAAAACCATGTTTTTTTTTCAACTTTGGCCCGATGTTGGATCCATCAAAACTTCACGAAATTCAAAAAAATTATACTGGGTTTAAATATATGCATCTTTTTTTTTACAACCATATAAAGATCATCCAAATCGGATCTTTACAACTCCAAATAATCGGCCCTAAAGTAGGGTACTCAAAACTGCCCGATTTTCCAAATTTTTTTCCAGAAGTTCGATTGGACAGTTTCGGGTACCCTACTTTTGGGCCAATTATCTGAAGTTGTGGATGTCTGATTTGAGTGATCTTTATATGGTTGTAAAGAGGAGATGCATAGCTTTAAACTAAGTATAAGTTTGCTAAATTTCGTGGAGTTTTGATGGGTCTAATGTCGGGTCAAAGTTGAGATAAAACAGGATCCTTAATTGACACAAAATAAAAATGTGTTATTCATTAACACGAATCAAAATTAATGTCTTGAAATGAAACAACCTGACAGGACCACCCCCGAATTTCCACCCTGAAACCCGGAGAGGTCCTGTGGGATCCAAAATCAAGGAAAATCCTACCGAAAATTCGGCAGAACCTCCCCTGAAATTGGACTAACCCAAAAATTTCAAAACATGTAAAAGCACTTCTAAATCATCAACCACCTCTACCACAACCAAATAGGGTCTCAAACCTAACAATTTCAAATAAAAACCATCTTAAAATTTAAAAGAGGTTATTAGAGCCACTATTCTATTACAAGAAATTTTACAAAGCTAAAATGACGCCTACAGTGTCCGAGTAAGGATATGGATATAATTGCCTCGACCTCCACCAAAACTATTACATGGGGGGACAATTTATGACAAAACAAGAAAAACTGTGAGATAACTCAGTGAGTAGACAGTTTAATGAAAATGAAATTAAGTTAAATATCTTTTCAGAAAACCCTTCATAACCACATTTAACTCTAAGACCTCACGTCGCTCTCTAAAATCCCCCAGTTTTAAATCCACAAAGTTTATTTAAACTTAATAAATCCAATAAAACAACATATAATTTCTCAAGATAATAATCTTCTAAAATAAAAAAACCATAAAAGCATCGTAACAGCAACCTTAATAAAATTCAAAAGAATTCCACACTTAAAATCATATTTAATAACTTTTGAAGATAACCATTTAATTACCACCATGCTTATACCCTGAATAACCTGCCTATACACCTGTGCGGAATTCCTGCATCGTACAGGCAAGCAATATCCTGGCCATACACACGTGTGGAATAAAATCCAACACGTGCAGGCAATCCTGGTCGTACGTGCACGCAGAGCGGCCCCCAAAGGGCTAAGCATCCCGACACACGGCCCAAAGCCTATGTGTGTGCCGTGATGGGTCCCAAAAACCTATCAAATCTGATAACCTGGAGGGTACTGTAAAGGTGGTTTGAAAACCATTTTTCCATAACCCAAAACAATAAATCTTTTTCTCATCGAAAGCAAATAATATCGAAACTTTCCCACAAAACTTAAATCAAAATGTCAAAGTGTATTATTTCAAATATATTCAATATTCATGAAACAAATCCAATCCTTTCGACAATACCCAAATTGTTAAATAAACCACGTGAATGAAACAAGAGACTAGATTCTTTTCCAAAGTCCAACAACTCAGAAAAATCAACATGTAAATCTAGGTTTTAAAACTTATTTATGAATGCATTTTGAAATCTGGAATCCATTGCCATTAGTCAAATCCCAAATCATCTCAAGATATTATGCATAATAGAATTAATGAATTTTTATAAATTCATTTGAAAACCAAGGTTTAATCTCACTTGTTATTTCCAAATCAAACTCAATTAATCAGATAAAACGCAAATTTCATAAATCATTTTAAGAAACAAAGGTCCACTCACAGAGATAGCCCTAGTTTCGATCCTCTGCCGGATCGTCACGAGTCACAACCGTGTCGCCTATAGAATAAACAATCAAAGAAATACAATTAGTTCCGACTCAAGACACTTAAATGTAAATGTGTACTCAACCTAGGTCACACCCGACCTCAATCTAACTCGACGATTCCCAACACCTACTCGTAGGACCCAAAACTCCTACGTAAACACTCCGAAAGCTCCCCAGCTCAGCCTAACAAAAAACATCATAACCAAGATCAATAACCAACTCTAAAGTCATCCTATTATAAACCTACAGTAGCAAAAAGGTAGTGAGGGTTCGAAGTCACCGCATGTGCCGCTCGATGTGACTGTTTCCGGTCCAAATTCAACCAATTAAATTTAATTTCAACCAAACCCACAAATTTTCTCAGTCCTTGACAACTATTGAGTCTCCTAGGGATGAAATTTGTCCTAGACAACACCATAACAGCCCCCAAATCCAAAAACCCAAAATAACCCGAAATGGCATCAAACCCCCAATTTCTCATTTCTACAAAACTCAATTTAAATAATGAATTCATTAGGAAAAAGGAAATCTTACAGCAAATGAAGGATTACCCACCAAAAATCTCAAAGATTTGAGGTGAAAATTTGACTGAAAAAGGAGAGGAAGGCCGACCGTCTGTGTGGCTTTTCTGAACAGAATCGGCGTGCAGGGGGCTCGGTTGGCTGGAGGAAGGCCGGGCTGAGCTGGTCGGCCAAAGGGGAAGGTCGCTGATAGTCGGGGTCGGCGGGAGGTGGTCGGTGCTACTGGCGGCTGGTGGTTGCGCACAGTGAAGGAGAGCGAAGAGAGAGTCATAGAGAGAGAGATAAGTGGGGAATTTGGATGGGGTCTCGGCGACGACGAGAGGGACGCGTCACCGGCCTCTGGTCGCTGGGAAGTTGGCCGGGGCTGGCCGCGCCGGTGAGAGAAAAGAGGGGGAGAGTGGGCTCGGGGAAAAGAGGGAGAAAGAGAGTGAGTGAGGGTGCAGGTGCAGGTGCGGGGGAGAAAAAATGGGGGAGAGAGAATGTTGTAGAAAATTTTAGAGAGAGAGAGAGAAATCCCCTTTAAAAATCTGATTTTTGATTTTTAAAATCCAATTTGTCAATTTTACAAAATTGCCCCTCGCTTCAAATGCCCATATCTCTCAAACTGTAACTCGGATCGACGCGTGCTACGTGTCTATGAAATCGTGGGCTCGAAACCTATCCAACGGACCCAAAGTCAAAATCAAAAGCTCATTTATTTTAAAAGTCAACTTTGGGTCAAACCCAAATTAAAACAAAAATAAAAAAAATTAAATCCAAACCCTTTTTATTTTCTAAATAAATCCCAAAATCTTTAAAATACAATTCAACATCCTTTAAAAACCTTTTAAAACCATAGTTAAATAAAAATTTAAATTTCTAGTGGAATTTGGGTCGGGTTGTTACACAACCATCAAAGTATGTGTCCTGTTTGTAAATTTTTCCATTCTATCAAATATCTTTCAATTGTTTAGTGAATTTTTAATTCCATCAAAATGCAAAAGATCAGTGTGATGCTTCTTAATTCTGTGTACTAATACTGTAAAACTGTTTTTAAAATATGAATTTTACAACTTTTACTTAAAGGAAAATTTGTTGTATAGGTTGTTGTTATTTTCATGTTGCAAGGCTGTGCTGAGATTGTTTTCTTAGTGTTTCTAATTCTATCAAGTAATAGGTGAGTTTTTATTAAATATCTTTCAATTCTTCATTTTCAATTCCAGTATCCAGTGAGCTTGAAAAAACGAAAAAATGAACTCGCTCTTTTCCATCATCATTGCTGATATGAAGAAATAGAAATTAGCATCATGTCAATCGCTAAAATTTAAAACTCAATAGGCAAATGTTTTGTATCAAGTTTCAGCACTCCATTGCACTTTTACCATATACACATGTGAAAGTCCTCCTCCAAAAAATTATCATTAATCTCAATGTCACCATGAGGCCTTTACTTCATGCCAAAGCTTTGTCTGATCCAATGTTTCCAAAGTCCAAACTCTTCATTGTCTGTAGTAAAAAGTTTTTTTTACTTGCTCATGTAAACATTTATATAACATATTCTTTGCAAATGTCAATTTAATTTATGGCATAAAAAATAATATGAATAATGAAACTCAATATCAAATAATTTAAAAATAAGAAATTGTCTGTAACATTACCTCGGGCCCATAAACATACTGAAATAACATTAAAAATAAGAAATCGTCTGTAACGCCCCGAACCTCGGGCCCATAAAAATACTGAAACATCAACCTTTTAAATCTGTTTTCTCTTTTCTTTGAGCCATGCACATAAATATAACTAAAAACAATTTTACCAAAAGCATTTAAACGAAAACATTGTGTAAAAACATTTAAATAAAACTCCTGGGTCCCATTACCTCGTCTTCTCCTCACTGCCTCCTCAGCCTGTGTAACCTGCAAAACAACTATAACCACACTGCACCATGTCCATGGTATACCGGGTCATTCAAACAAACAACCCGGTAAGCTCACTAGAGCTTGTGTGAGTAAAATAACTTAAACAATAATCCTCAAAATTTTTAAATTTCCAATACTCAAAATAATCCACAATAAAATCCATAATTACTCAATCGCATAATAATTCCATCTCCAATCATCCAAGCATCAAGATAAATCATAAATCCTCATATTTCAATCAAATCTCATCAATAAATAATAATCATTCTGGCAAATCAATTTCCAAAACGTCAACTATTAACCTCAACATCAACCATTCACATCCTAACCTATAATCTCAGTGCATAATCATCCTCATTCTCATTCTCAAATATTCAAGCCTAAACTTTACCAAGTCCTAGCCAAACCAAATCCTAACAAACAAATGCACACAAAGCAACGAAATAGACTATCTAATTTCACTCACCCCGCTCTTTGAAATCTCCCAGCTTAAAAACTATTTTCAAAATCTCTTCTTTCTATTTTTAAATCCCCTTAAACCGTAAATCAAACTCTGAAAAACAAATAATACTCTGAAGCTGTAAAACTATTAAAATGTCTGAAATAAAATGCAATATCTTACTGAAACTGTCATTTAAAATATTTACTGATGTAAAATCATTTCTCAAAATACTCCACAACTGAAAACTCGCGCCACACTAGTACCCGGGGAACTGCTGGTCATACACTGCCAAGTCATCTCTAGGCAAGTGCAGAGCAAATCTATACTTGCTGTGATACTGGTCATACACCGCCGAGTGCGCAAAAGCAGAGCAAATGCTGGTCGTACACCGCCTACTAGGCAAGTGCAGAGCAAATGTCATGGTCATACACCGCCAACTAGGCAAGTGCAGAGCGAGTGCTGGTCATACACCGCCGAGTCATCTCTAGGTGAATGCAGAGCAATTATATTCCTACTGAGGGGGTACTAATATGGCGGTTTGAAACCGCTTTTGGATATCTCAAACAACCACATCTCCAAAATACTCCTTCAGATATAAACTGAAATTTAATTCTTCTAATAAATCCGCTTAAATAAATCATTCTCAAATTGTGAAAGCTGCTCGATCAAAATCATTTTCTAAAGGACAGAAATTCATTAATAAAACATCCCCAAAAATAATACCAAAAACCATTTCCAGAAACTGTCCATACTCAAATAAATCAAGAAAAGAGTTGAATTATAAAATGTGCAAAACATTTCGAAAACCAAAGATCCACTCACAGTCTACCCCGAGCTACACCGAATCCCTTCTGAAACCGATTCCTACTCACGACCCCTCACTTGTTTGCCATTCCTACTCACAGTCTACTGTATAATAATTGCTTAATCCGCACTCATTACCTCGACAGTAAATATTTTTTCTCTAATTCAGCAATTATCGTCATAACATCTCTATAATTCTCAATTAATCCTTTAGTCTCAAATCCTCGTCACTACGTTCTCATGATCTCAAATCCTACACTTAGTCTTCTCTAACATATAACAACAAACACACAAGTATGCAATTCATTAACGGTACTCTACATTAAAATCTGATAAATTTCACTCACAGTTTAACCGCGTGAAATGACCGAAGTGACCTTCACGGCGCCATTCCTTGGATATCAAATCTGGCAGCATAACGGCATCGGGAATGAGATTCCCGTGTCCGCGTACCTGTTAAGACCAGACAACCAACACAATTACCAAACAAAACATAAAGGCCGCCGAACAACCGAAACGGACAACCATCACCACATGTGGTGGCTGTCTCGCCCCAAACGACACACAAAAATTATCGAAATCTCACCAAATAGAACTAGAAAGGTTCCTGAGACCTCAATTGGACGAAATTGGGTCAAACTACCACTAACCCGCCGCCATATATGGTGGTTCCGATGGTGGCAGCGGCGGCACGAACCTAGAAATATCCAAAATCAATAGAGAAGCATATTCCGATATACTAAAAAGCATAGGCTCTGTGCACAAACCTAGAAATATCCAAAATCAACAGAGAAGCATAGGCTCTATCAACAGAGAAGCATATTCCGATGGGTTCACTAGTACCACCTGAAGGAGAATGTCCAAAATTTGCCCAACTTTATGTACGTTTATGATACATATAATGAAGTGATTAATCGCTTTAGTGTTGTTAACCGTCTTCAAACTAATCAAAAGTTGGATGAGAATATTGTTAAAGGTCTCATCAACATGTTTGATGAATCAAATGAATTGGTTAAATTTTTCCACACGATCATAGACAAATTTGAAGAAAATTCTCTTTGTAATGTCAGAATCAGATTGTTAGCTAGGCAGCCAAATGACACCAAACAATATGAACAGCCAACATGTGATGAATACTTTTAAAAATCATCAAATGAAAAGAGGGAGAGTGCTTATGAGAGCTTTTATCGCTTATCAAATTCAAGAAAGAGAACTTGAGTTCAGTACATTGTTAAAAGGTGGAAGATTATTTCAACAATTTTTAGTAAATGCTTATGTAACACTTGAGGAAGATAGATTAAATTATATTTGAAAAAACCAAAAAGTTTTGAGAAGTGAGATATTTAAAAGCATTTATGATGTTGTTACAAAAGGTAATAAAAATGCGAATGATATAGGTCAAAAAGTAATATTAAAAAAAAGTTCATATACTGGAAGTACTAGAAACATGATAAATAACTACCAGGATACTATGGCAATTTGTAGAAAATATAGAAATCCTGACCTATTCATTACATTTACTTACAATGTAAAATGACCTGAAATTTTCAGAGAGTTTGATAGAAAACCTGGATACAAACCAGAAGATAAACCTGATATTATTTTAAGAGTGTTCAAAATGAAATTAAGTGATATGATTAATTATATCAAATCAGGTAAACCTTTTAGAGAAACTGTAGCAGATACATTTTACAAACCTAACAAGCTTCTTTTAATTACTTTATTTCTTTTTTGATGAAGTTAGCGTATATTAGCTGTAATTAGTTGTCAATTAGTTTAATTGTATAGTTGACTTACCATATTTGGTATTTGTACTTGTATAAAATACCTACAGTATAATGGAAATAATCATTTAGCCTAATTAGCAATTTGGTATCAGAGCCCTAGGGTTTTTCCTTTAAGATTTTTTTTCTGCCCCTACAGTAACACCGCCACTACAGTACCATCAGGAAAAAAGATCTCTCTTATTAAGGCTGAAGATTTCCGCTGCCTACAGCTGTTGTTGCCTCTCTTTGTGCTGCCTAATTTCTATAGCTGCTGCCTCTCTTTATGCTGCTGTTGTGTCTACTTCTTTTTCGAAAACCCTAACCACAGAAAACTTCCTTCTCGTTCTCTGCTACAGCCGATCAGCCAATTCTCTTCAACATGTCTGCTGGGCAAGACACTATGTCTAGCAGTGGCAAGGCTCTTGCCAATTTTGACAGCAAACTACCTTCTGCTGTCACCATTCAAGAAACCTCTACTCCAATCCATATTAAACTAGATAGTACTAATTATCGAGTTTGGTCTAAAATTCTGGAAATGCATATTGTTGGTAGGATGAAGAAGAGCTATATTACAGGGAGGAAGGTTGCACCCGCAGAGATTGATCCAGGCTACGATGAATGGGAAGGGCAAGATGCCCTAGTTAAGTCATGGCTCATCAACTCCATGACTCCTAATCTTATGTCACACTTTGTGCAGTGTGGAACAGCAAAGGATGTATGAGATGCTGTTAAGAGGAGCTATCTTGATGCTTCTGACTCTTCTCAGGTTTATAAACTGATGAAGAAAGCCTTTCAATTGCGTCAGAGTGGCCAGCCTCTCACCGAGTACTACAACGAGCTGAACCCCATTTTTATAGAGCTTGATTATCGGAGGCCTAATGATATGGACTGCCAAGCCGATGTGGAGAAACAAAGAAAGCGCTTGGCTGAGGATCGTGTTTACATGTTTCTTGCATGACTTGATCACAGTTTGGATCACGTCAGCGGTCGTGTCCTCGCTACCTCTCCTTTACCAAGCCTAGAAGAAACGTACTCCCTGGTTTGTCGAGAAGTGCAGAGACAGGTTACCATGGGTACTGAAGATTGTTCTGAGGCTTCAGCCCTGGTAGTTCAGAAGAGTAGCTCTTAGTCGGCCTTTCTTCATGCTTCTTCTAGTTCTTTTGATCCTCCTACTCGCCGTTACACTCACTGCAATGGTACCAGGCATACAGTCGATGTTTGCTGGAAGAAGCATGGCTATCCCGAGTGGTATAAGCTTAAGCAAGCTGAGAGAAAAAATAGGAAACCTTCTCAGGCTGCTCTTGCTGACACATCTTCATTTTCTGCTTCTTATGTCTCTCGAGTGTCTTCTCAAAGAGGTAATTCTGGTTTGGCTTTTATTTCTTCTGTTAATCACACTTAGGTTATTGATTCAGGAGCTACTGATCATATGACTAGAAACTCTTCCTTGTTTGATTCTCTAATGTCTCCGCCTGTTAAGTCTGTTCAGGTTGCTGATGGGACTCCCATGCCGATTACAGGGGCCGGGACTGTCTCCCTTTCTCCCGCACTCTCCATGTCTTCTATCTTACTTGCTCCTAATCTCTCTAATAGTCTTTTTTCCATTAACCAGATTACTAAACATCTTAATTGTTCTGTAACATTTTATTCTACTCATTGTGTGTTTCAGGACAATCTCATGAAGATGACGATTGGCACTGGTAAGGAGAGAGGAGGTCTTTACTACTTGGAGGGGGCCAGGGCATTGCAATCCGAGTCTAGTCTTAGTTTTCACGTAGAAAGAGAGTCTTCGGATAGGGAGAAGATTCTTTTATGGCATTGTCATTTGGGACATCCTTCTTTTGCCTATATAGAACGTTTATTTCCTAAGTTGTTTTACCATATTCATGTTTCTAGTTTATGGTGTGAACAATGCATTTATACTAAAAACCATCGTGTTCCTTTTAAAGTGAGTTTCAATAAAAGTTTAATTCTTTTTTCATGTGTTTATACTGATGTTTGGGGTTCTTTGTCTACCTCTTCTACTTCGGGTCATAAATACTTTGTGTCTTTTATTGATGACTGTACTCGGGTGAGTTGGGTATATTTGTTGAAGTCTAAGAGTGATGTTATCCATGTTAAACCTCAATTTTATAAGATGGTTGTCACACAGTTTCATACTCAGGTTCAGGTTTTTTATTCTGACAATGGTCGTGAGTTTGTTAATCAGTCTCTTGCTGATTTCTTCAAACAACATGGCATCCTCCACCAGACTACGTGTGCCTATACGCCACAATAGAACGTAAGAACCGCCATCTCCTTGAGATGGCCTGGGCCTTATGTTTCACTATGCATGTTTCTAAACGTTTCTGGGCTGAGGCTGTCATGACCGCTGTCATGACCGTTGTATTTCTTATCAACCGAATGCCTGCTCGTATTCTTGACTATCAACTTCCGTTGAGGATGTTATCACGATTTCACTCTATCCCTTCTACTCTCAATCTTTGCCCTAAGGTTTTTGGTTGTGTGTTTTATGTCCATATTCACTCTCGTCATAGGGACAAGCTTGATCCTCGTGCCCTTCGGTGTGTCTTCCTTAGTTTCTCTAATTCCCAGAAAGGATATAAATGTTTTCATCCTCCTACGGGTAAATATTATGTATCTATGGATGTTCAGTTATGTGAACGAGTGTCTTATTTTTCTGGGGATGTATCTCTAGTTCCTCTTCAGGGGGAGATTAGTAGTAAGGAAGAGGAAAGGTTATGGTTGGAAGAAAAGAGATTGTGGATTTCAGGTAAGGGGGAGGATTCAGCTGCCTTGGGTGAGGGGGAGATTTCTAATGCTCCTGATATTGTGGACGCTGAATCCGAACCTGAAGAAAGTAAGGGTGAAAGACGAACTCGGTTGTTCCAGAAAGGTTATACAAGAAGGAACAAGGATGCTATTGATGTGCCTCCTCCTGATTCCAGTACTCCTCTTAATGATACTACCATGCCATCGAATGACTCTTCCGAGATTGATCCTGAGGTACATGTCTCTTCTCCTATAGCTTCAGATATTGATTCGGATTCTAACCCTGTAGCCTCAGATCTTATACCTTCGGACTTTGCTGACTTGAATCCACAAGTCGGTGGTCAGGATAGGAGATATCCCATTCGTGATCGTAAAGCGCCTGATAGGTTGGGTTTCTCCAAATCTTCGTCTAATGTCATTTATCCTATGTCTAATTTTGTCTCTTATCATCGTCTGTCTAAGTCTCACCTAGCTTTTGCCCTTCAGTTGTCTTCTTTGTCTGTTCCTAGTCATTTTTAGGAAGTTCTTAATGATCCCAAGTGGAAGTCTACTATGGTAGAAGAAATCAAGGCTCTCCAAAAGAACTATACTTGGGAGATGGTTGAGTTACCTAGGGAAAAGAAGACAGTGAGATGTAAGTGGGTGTTTACGGTGAAGTATAAGTCAGACGGGACGGTTGACAGGTACAAGGCTAGACTGGTAGCCAAGGGTTATACTCAGACTTATGAGATTGACTATCGAGAGACATTTGCTCTTGTGGCCAAGATAAACATTGTTAGGGTCATACTCTTTCTTGCGGTTAATCTGGACTAGCCACAACAATAGTTTGATGTGAAAAATGTTTTTCTTCATGGTGATTTGGTAGAGGAGGTGTATATGGATCCTCCTCCAGGATTTACACCAAAAGGAGGTAAAGTATGCAAGCTGAAGAAGGCGCTATATGGATTGAAGCAGTCGCCAAGGGCTTGGTTTGGTAGGTTTTGCTACTCAATGAAGGAGTATGGTTTTAAGTAAGCTTTGGCATATCACACCCTGTTTTATAAAAGGGTTGGTGATAATATTACCTTGCTTATTGTTTATGTTGATAATATGATTGTTACAGTGTCACACCCCAATCCTGTTTTTTTGGACATTACATACAGGTAGTGAAATAAGTGAGATAGAGAAGCTTAAAAATTATTTGGCCAAGGAATTTGAAATGAAGGACTTGGGAGTTCTAAAATACTTCTTGGGCATTGAAGTATCTCGGTCCAAACAAGGAATTTTTCTCTCACAACGGAAGTATGTATTAGATCTCTTGGCTGAAACTGGTAACTCTGCCTGCGAACCTGTGGATACTCCTATTGAGGTGAACCATGGTCTGGCTATCTACCCTAGTCAGGTTCCAACAAACAAGGAGAGGTATCAAAGGTTAGTGGGGAAGTTGATCTATCTATGTAACAACCTGACCCAAATTCCACTAGAAATTTGAATTTTTATCTAACTTTGGTTATAAGAGGTTTTTTTAAAAGGATGTTGAATTGTGAGATCTTGTATTTTTCCAAGGATTATTTTTGAAAAACATTTTAAATATTTTGGGAATTTATTTAAGAAATAAAAAGGGTTTTTGGTTAATTATTAAGTTTTGTTTTTAAATTAGTTTGACTCAAGGTTGACTTTTTTATTTAATGGGATTTTGACTTTGAGTTTGGGCTTGTTAGAAAGGTTTTGAACACACGAACGCGTAGACGTGAACCATGCGTCAATCGGAGTTACAGTTTAAAAGTTACGGATGACCAAAGTAGAGGGCATTTTAGACTTTTTTATTTTAAGGACTTTTAAAATTTTTTAAGAACTCAAAAAATCAGAATTTTTTTTTTCTCTATCAAATCTTACTTTTTGATTGACGCTAAAAATCTGTACGTGATTTTTATTTTCCTGTAAACTATGAAATCTTACTTATTTTGATTTTTTTATGTTGAATGGTTGAAAGTGTAAGGCTTGCTGTCAATTCTTGACTTAGAATTGAAAATATAAGTGAGCTCTAGTTGTTACTCTTTGTCAATAACAACCTATTATTGTTACTGCTTGACAGTAACAACCTTAATTTTACTATAATTTTTATGTTCNACTGTGTTAGATTGGACTATGCTTATGGATTATGCTGGATAGTGTTGGACTAGAGTAAGCTAGATTAAGTGTTATCTTGTGTTTGATGCTATATCAGATTAGAAAGCTGGATAAATTAAATAATACTGTTTTGTGTTTGATGCATGACCAGACTATGCTATAATTCCTTTTAATTTTTAAATTAATAAAAAATTTTAATTATCTTTTTATTTTTTCTTTCTTTTCTTTTTTTTTGTTCTCATTTACATTTTTTTTTTGTTTATTACATTGTGCACTCATCATTTTTTTTCTTTTTACTTTTCCTTTTTTACTTGTTTGGCCGTGCGCACAGCCCACAAGGCTGCTTTCCCATCTTCTTCTTATTATTATTTTTTTTCTATTCTTTCTTCTTCTCTCTTTCCTTCTTCTCTTTTCTTCCTCTCTGTTTTTTTTTTCTTTCTTCTTTGTTTTCACCTGAGTTCCTTGGGTGCACTCATCATTTTTTTTCTTTTTACTTTTCCTTTTTTATTTGTTTGGCCGTGCGCACAACCCACAAGGCTGCCTTCCCTTCTTCTTCTTATTATTTTTTTTTCCCATTCTTTCTTCTTCTCTCCTTCGGTCCTTCCTTCTTCTCTTTTCTTCCTTTCTGTTTTTTTTTTTTTCTTTCTTCTTTGTTTTCACCTGGGTTCCTCCCCCTCCCTCAGATATTTTTTTTTTTGTTCTTTTCTCCTTCCTTCCATTCTTTCCTTCTGTTTCCTGCACACACTCCCCCTCCCTCAGCTTTGGGAGGTCGATCGGCATGCGGGTCGATCGGAGCAGCAGCCCACCCATCTTCAGACCTGGCTCTGAACCACATCGCGGCGATATGAAGGATGTTTCAATCTGTTTTGCCAAACGGGTCTAATGGGTTACTTGTTTGTATTTGGGATTTTGGTTTGTTTTGTATTTTCTGATTGATTTATGTGAAATCGGATTGCTTGTTTGTATTTGAGATTTTGGTTTGTGTTTCACAGTAAAATTTCGTCGAAATTTCTTTCAAATTTCGACGAAATTTTACAGAAATGCACTTGAGGGAGGATCGAAATTTCGGCCGAAATTTTGGCGAAATTTCGCCGAAAAATTACTGAAAATTAAGGGTTATGTGATAAAATTTCGGGATCCAAAAAAAACGAAAATTTCGCCGAAATTTTCGAAATTTCACTCCTTGGTTGTTACTGCTTGTAAGTAACAATATGTATGTAGGTTATGATTGTTACTAACAAGCAGTAACAATATGTAGGTGAGATTATCGTTGTTACTAACAAGCAATAACAATATATAATTGGGGCTATAATTGTTACTGACAAACAGTAACAATATGTAGGTGAGATTATCGTTGTTATTAACAAGTAATAACAATGGCTTATTCATACCATTGCCCCCTGTAAGATACACTTTTTTTCACTTTGCCCCCTGAAACTTAAATCCTCTCAGTTTGCCACCTTAACTTCAAACAGTTGTTGCAAAAAACCCTATGCCGTCAACTCTGTCAATTTTTCCGTTAAAAAAGCTGACGTGGCACCTATATGGCATAGGTGGGACCCTTTTCTAGTTATGTAACATCCATACAGACACTAAAAATTATAAAAAATTGACATTAAGCTCGAAATTTGCAACGTCCCCTACTCATATAATCATATTTTTTATAATTTTTAGTGTCTGCATAGATGTTACATAACTAGAAAAGGGTTCCACCCATGTCAGATAGGTGCCACATCAGCTTTTTTAACAGAAAAATTGACAGAGTTGACGACATAGGGTTTTTTGCAACAACTGTTTGAAGTTCAGGTGGCAAACTGAGAGAATTTAAGTTTCAGGGGGCAAAGTGAAAAAAAGTGTATGTTACGGGGGGCAATGGTATGAATAAGCCTAATAAGCATATATAATTGGGGCTATAATTGTTACTTGTCAGTAACAATATGTAGATGAGATTATCTTTGTTACTAACAAGAAATAACAATATATAATTGTTATTACTAACAAGCAATAACAATATATAATTGGGGCTATAATTGTTACTGACAAGCAGTAGCAATAGGTGATTGTTATTATCAAACAATAACAATACCTGATTGCTACTGCATAGGTGATTATTACTGTTAGGCAGTGACAATATGTGATTGCTACTGTCTTGATAATAACAATACCTGATTGCTACTGCATAGGTGATTATTACTGTCAGGCAATGACAATATGTGATTGTTACTGTCATACAGTAGCAATAGGTGATTGTTACTATTCGATCGTAACAATTATATTTACTATTAAAACACAAAAAATTATGGATGTCTCATCTTAATTTTTTGTGTTTTATGTTGGTTATTATTTAACATGTTTATGGAATGAAAATTACTTAAATTATGATTTTTTTTTTTTTTTGTAGTTTTTGTACCAATTGACACTAAAATGAAGAAGAAGAAGAAGAATAAAGAAAGAAAGAAAAAAAAAATCATTTTTAAAAACACTGTAGCGCACTACAATAACGACGTTACTGTAGCAGTGCTAGTTTATTAAAAAGTGGGCCGCTACAGCCGGATGAACAGTACATTTTTTTAAATGGACTTTAAAAAAAACCCTATTATTTTTTAGGCTAGATTTAATTTTAGAAATTTTTTGTGTTTTCTATTAATTAAGTTTTATTTGATTTTTGTAGGATTGAAGAGAAGAGAAGCCCAAAAGAATTAAATGAGAGAAAAGCCCAGCCCAAAAAGAGAAGAAAGAAGAAAATAAGAAGCAGAGGCCCAGCCCAGGAAGCCGAACAGTCACTTGCCAAGAAGCCCAGCCCATTTCTTTCTTTCCTTCCGCCTAGCACACAGCCTCTCTCTCTTCATTTTGATTAATCAAACCCATCACCCACTTAGATGGCGACACGTGGGCAGCCTTCCCTTTATCTCCCTTCCGCATGCCATTTCTTTCATTTCACACCCATGTGAACCGAGCCACTTCCAAGCTTCCAAGCCGCCAAGCCTTAAGCCGCCTCCCCATTTCTTCTTTATTCTCTCTCTCTCTCACGTCTTCCTATGCAGCCGCAACTCCTGCAAGCCAAGTCGAGCCAGCTTTCATTCCGCCTCCTCACTTTTCTTTCATTAATCTTCCTCTCCTCCACTTATGTCTTGCCACGTATCCCATTGCAACTGTTGACAGCCTTTCTCTAGACATTCATCCGTGTGCCTTTTTCTCTCTCACCTCCTAGCCTATAGTTGCGGGACATGTGGTAGAAATCCTAGATATTTTCAGCTTTGCACCAGCCTTTTGTGCTGATCCTTTCCTCATCACTAGCCCTAGTATTGCCTATTTAATGGAAACTTCAGCCCCTTATTCTTATCTTTTACTCTACATTTTTAATTTTCTGCCTTTTTCTAGTATTCTCCTAGGATTTTTCTCTCAAGCCCTTTGACTATGATGTTTGAGAGAGAATAAGAATGTAATTTTCTTGCACTTTTAATTAATGAAACTTTAATTTATGTCTCTCTTCTCTCTTCTCATAATCCTTTATTTACTTTATGCCTTTTATTTTATGTAGTTCTTTACTTTATAGTTAACTTTAATATTATGTCTCTTCTCTCTTCTCCTAATCCTTTATTTATTTTATGCCTTTTATTTTATGTAGTTGATGAGTGTGCATTTTGCATCACTTTATGACACTAATTCCTTAACCCAGAGTGTTAGAACTCGATATTATGTGTTTCTTGTCTTGTTTTTGTGTTTTCAGGTCAAATGAAGCAGAAATAGGAAAAAGGAGCAAATGGAGCCATTTTAGAAAATGGGTCAATTCCTGGTCAAACCAGGAAAAGAGCAGAAATCCTAGTCAAATGAGGATTCCTAGTCACACTAGGAAACATCAAGTCCAGAACCATCATTGTCGAGCCAGAAATGAGAAATCCTGATTGGACTAAGAATTCCTGGTTGAATTAGAAAACCTAACCCTACTAGGGAAAGGAATCCTAATGACACTAGGAGACCCCAGGGGCAATATGGTGATTACGAAGAGTCAAAATGGATAAGGAATCCTTCATTTACAAGAAATCCTAGTTGGACTAGAAAACAAATGGAGGTGGTCAAAGTCAACTCTATCAAGTCAAGGTTCCATAAGCTTTTAGAAGGTGGTGGACATCCATGGAAACAAATGGAGTGAATAAATGAATTCAAATTCAAATGGAAATGAAGGGCAAAATGGGAAGTCAAAGTCAATGGTCAAGGGTCAACTATGACAAGTCAACAAGTCAAATGGGCCAGGGGCCTATGTATGCCGAAATCAGAAGGGCCATGCATGCATGCATGCGTTAAACCCTAGCAGCCCATGCAGCCCATCACGCAAGACCCAGCAGCCCATGCGCATGAAGGAAACCCTAGGGGCCTATGCACAACTCACTTAAGCCCAAGATGCAATCCTTTGCCGCAAGCCCAAGCTTCCCAAACCCTAGTTGCTGCCGCATTTTACCCTAACCTTGCCTCACAAGGATTTCTCCCTCACACCTCTCTAAATATATCATGTTCTCTCAAGGTTCAGAACTTCAGTTCCCCGAGTTCCCATATTTTCAGATTTTTAGAATTCAAAGAGAGAGAGAGGCCGAAATCAGAGAGAGGAAGAGAGAGAGGTGGCGTGGCAGCAAGGAAGAAGGTGCCCTTGCCGCAAGCCCTAGCTCACCCTAGCCGTGAGCCACCTGCTTGTGCGAGGTTCCCTTCTCTTCCTTGTCTTGCCGCAGCCCCCTCTTCATTATTCTTTAATTTTTCTTTTAGAATTCTGATTTTATTTTTAGTATTGTGTTTCTGATTTTATTATAATTATGGATTGAGATTTTGTTTATATATTTCATATTTATTTTTATGCTTTAATTATGTAGTTTATTTATTCTATCTTGCATGTTAGTTGTAGGTTGATTTTCAGAGATGTCATGCTTTAACAAATCGTTTATCCGTCTGTTGATTAATTAATTTGATGTTTGCATGTATTAAATCCTCATTATCTGATTGAATACGTCATTAGTTGTTTGCATCCTTTGACTAGCCACCTTAGGATAATTGCATCTAGTTTATTTATTAGGTTTAGCTGTGAAATAGTCAAAGACACTAAATCACAAGTAACTAGGGAATAAAGGATTATTCTTGGCAATGGTTTTGTGCGACCTCTATAAAGAAATAGTCAAAGCTTATATGTTGTGCATGTTTGACATTCTCATAGATCTTAATGACTCTTACATGGATAACAGTTGCCCTAGGGTATGCCTAACAAAGCTCTTAGAGAACATGTAAGTTAACTGATTAGGGGAGGTTTAAGAAACTCTTAATATATGCCTTAGGAGAACAACTGCGATAAAATAACTAGCCAAACCTTTTTAGCAGTCAAACTTTAATACATTGTGTTTGAATTGATTGTCATTAGCCTTGTATGGTTAGAGTATGTGTATCTGATTTGAAACTGAAAACTTAACATTGTAAGATAGAATAATGGGTGTGTGCGTGTGGTGATGTGTGCGTGTGTTTCCATCTTTTTAAAACCCTCCATTTAGTTATTCTTTTGATTATTTGAATTGATTTGTTATTTATTAACCATTCCCTGTGGGATCGACCTCGTGCTTGTACGCTTTGCTACTGTTGTGATTCGTGCAATTGCGAGTATACTTAGAATGAGATATGTGTTTATTTTGTTCTAAGAAAACAATCAACATTAGTTCTTTACTTTATGGTTAGTAGTGTTATTTATTTTCTTGTTCTTTAAATTACATACTCATTTCTTTCTTTCTTTATTTAAGATTTAAACTCATGAGTGGTCACGAAACCCCCTTACCAAGGTAAAGGGGAAGCACCACCATGAATATTATTAAGTGAGGTCTTTATGTTAATCTTTCCCTTGTTTAAAGATCCTATAAGCTCTAGATTTTGATATTAAAATGAGAAAGAGATCATCTTTCACCCATAATGTCATATATTATGGGTAGTTAGATCATTTTTTCACATTTTAGCTTTATGGTTAATCTTTTAAAACACAAACTTTTTTGAACTCTAGTTGTTCCTTAGTTTTGGTTCACTTGAGTTGCTTAAAATTTGTATTTTCTAAGCAAAATCAAGATCTACCATATAAATCTTCAATTTTTGTGCTCAATTTATATTTATCTTTGTAAGAGGGCATCAAGGGACTCTTGGGTGCTCCCTTTTTGGGAAATTACTAAAAATCTCACTTAATATATTTATAAGTGGTGTGAAACTCTAACCTTGGTTCTTATACCATTGTTTAGCTTCTAAAACCAAAGAGTTGTTATTTTCCTTTCTAGATTTAATATTTAAATTTTTGCACCTTTATTTACTTTATTCTCTTTTCATCTACTTTATTTGCTTTTTACTTTAGGTGCATTTTATTTTAAGTTGTCTTACAAACCAACAAAATTTCCAAACTAGGTTAGTGTTAAATTAACTTAAGTTTAAGCTTAGTGTATCGTTTTGCATCACTCCTTGAGATTCGACCTCGTTAGTATACTACTAGACTCGTATATTTGCAAGTAAATAAAATTTTAACAACACAAATTTGTGTTAAAAAATGGAATTAAAATTGACAATAGATTTGTAGTGCCTTATAACTCAAAATTATTATTAAGATACAATCCTTATATCAATGTTGAATTATATTGTCAATCAATGCTCATAAAGTATCTTTTTAAGTATATAAGCAAGGGTTCAGATAGAGCTAGAGTTGTTCTTGAAAATAAACCAGAAGATGAAATCCTATCCTATCTAAATTGTAGATACATATCTCTGTATGAAGTTGTTTGAAGGTTGTTTCAATACCCTATTAATTTTAGGGAACCTGCTGTACAGCGATTGCCAATATATTTGCCTTTAGAGTAAAATATTGTTTTTAGCGCTGATAAATCGTTGGAGTCAGTAGTTAATCGAGAAGGTGTTTCAAACTACAATGCTTACAAGTTGGTTTGAAGAGAATTAAAATTATCCTCAGGCACGAGATGTATCTTTTGCAGAATTCCCTTCAAAATTTGTGTGGGATTGTCGCAATAAAATTTGGAAACCTAGACAAAGAGGAACATCTTTAGGTAGAATTGCTTATGTTCATCCTGCATCTTGTGAATTGTATTATCCAAGGATGCTTTTGAATTTGCAAAAAGGTGCCTTAAACTTCAATGATATCAAAACTGTTAATGGCACTGAACATTTGTCATATCAATCTGCATGCCAATCTCTAGCTTTATTAGGTGATGACAAAAAATGGGTTGAAGCCTTAGGAGATGTTATTAGTACAACAACATGCTCTGAATTAAAATAGTTATTTGTTATAATCATTTTGTTTTGTGATGTGGCCAATCCTAAACTGCTTTTGGATTTTAATTGGCAAAATATATCTGAAGATATTCTGTATAAACTTAGAAAACGTTTTGACATGCCAAATCTAATTGTGTCAGAGTGTGAGCTCAGAAATTCTCTTTTGTATGAATTAGAACAGCTTTTTAATGCACCATCTAGCTCTTTAAAAAATCATAATCTTCCATTGCCTGATGAAAATAAAATGTTAGAAATAAAAAATAAACTTTTGACAGAAGAGCTAAATTACAGTATACATGAATTACAAAATGAATACTTGAGTTTAATCTCACAGCTAAACACAGAGCAAAGAAATTATCTATGATTCTGTCATAGCTGCTGTAAATGAAAAAAAAAAAAAAAAAAAGGCCTATTTTTGTTTATGGACATGGAGGAACTGGTAAAACTTTTTTGTGGCACATAATCATAAGCAAAATTAGATCTGAGGGCAAAATTGTTTTGGCTATTGCATCATTAGGAATAACATCTTTGTTACTACCTGGAGGTAGAACAGCTCATTCTAGATTTAAGATTCCATAAATGTTACAGATTCTTCTATATGCCAGATAAAAAAGGGAAGTCATCTTGCCAAATTAATTCAAAAGGCTAATTTAATTATTTGAGATGAAGCACCTATGAATCATAAATATTATTTTGAGGCATTGGACAAATCATTGTGTGATATGTTATCAGAAATACATGATTCATCTAATGCCAAAACATTTGGTGGAAAACTTATTTTGCTAGGAGATGATTTTAGACAAATCTTGTCAATAATTCCAAGGGGAACAAGAGAGGAAATAGTAGATGCCTCCTTTAATAACCCTTATTTATGGTCTTACTTTAAAATATTTTTCTTGAAACAAAATATGAGATTGTCAAGAAAAGGTTTGGACATTAATGAAAAGCAAAGAATAGCAGATTTTGCCAACTGGATTCTTAAAATTGGAGATGGTCAAATCAATGATATAGATGATTTAAATAATGAAGAAGCATCTTGGATAGAAATTCCTGAAGATTTGCTCATTCAACCATCCAAAAATCTCATCCATTCAATTTTCTTGCCTACATACCCAAATTTTGACAACAATTTTAAGAACATTGCTTATCTAAGAAAGCGAGCCATCATTACACCTAGAAATTCAATAGTTATAGAGATAAATAATTTTGTCATAAATTTAGTACCTGGAATTCATCGGCCTTATATGAGTTCAGATTCTTTATGCTCATCATCTAGCAATTTTGAAAATTTTAGTCTAATGTATCCTGTAGAATTTCTTAACTAACTTGAATTTAGTGATCTGCCTGCACACATTTTGACTTTAAAAATAAGCATGTCTATCATGTTACTAAGAAATTTAAATCAATCCTTAGGGTTTTGTAATGGAACAAGATTAGTCATTACTCAAATGCTTGACAAAGCCATTGAAGCAAAAATTGTCACTGGTAATAACATTGGCCACAAGGTATTCATACCTAGAATTATTCTTTCTGCCACAAAAAATAACAAATGGCCTTTCATTTTTAAAAGACGTCAGTTTCCAATCAGGTCATGTTATATAATGACAATAAATAAAAGTCAAAGACAATCTTTGAAAGCAGTTGGTTTGTATCTTCCACAGTCTGTGTTCACTCATGGACAACTCTATGCTGCATTGTCTAGAGTTACATCTAGGTAAGGGTTGAAAATCATGATAGAAAATAATAGAGAAGCACCAAATAAATTTGCTAAAAACATAGTGTATAAAAATGTTCTCCAGCATTTCTTAACAGGTTAAAAATACTATACGTATGTTATAAAATAATGTCATTTTATTCATGCATATATGCACTTACAAACATTTCATCCTTTGTTTTTGAATGACAATTATCTTATATTTGTAGATCTACAGCACAATGAGCCTAGTTCCAATCTGTAGTCTAACACCTTTTCAAGACAATAGAAAAATTAGACTTCGCATTTGCAGACTTTGGAGGTCAAAGGCATATGCATCTAATGACCAATTTGCTGGCTTGCACTGTGTCTTAGTAGATTCAATTGTAAGAAAACTGTTTTCTTACACTAATTTACTCATATTATTCTTAACTTTGGAATACACCAATTTACAATACTTACTCTCTAATATATGTTGCATTGACTATCCTTTCATCAATAGTTACTTTTAATTCCTGTAAATTATAAGTGTTTGTTTTGCATGCATAGTATCAATTGTCTTTTCCTCTGCAACTCTGTAAAACTATGCTATTCATTTTCTTTCTATTTCACTTTCATTAATGACATTCAGTTAAATTTTTCTTTCTCTGGATTACCATACCAAACATAGGTTAGCATTTCACTTAGAATTGTGTTTTGTTAAGTTCATCTTTATCTATCAATTCAGCTAACTTTACAAAACATAGATGAATGATCTATCTAGCTGTGATAACATATAATTCAAGTACACCAACTATAATAAAATGGCCTCGCAAAAATTTAACCAACCAAAGATACTATTTACAGTCTATTTGTTATACAATAAATGACAATACAGTTCAATTTCTCCCTAAAATGAAACAAACAAATATTCCTCAGGGTGGTCAATGGGTACAAGATTTAAATGGTTAATGAGTATCATTAATCCAATTCATACTAAATTCGCTGCAGTAAGTAAGAATTCATCTTCTTAGATCAATTTTTGTCTCATGTCTGCAAAAGCATAATCAAATTTTGTTAACAACTATAAACAACTTAATTGCATTATTTGGATTGTAAAATGAATCATATAACTACAGTTTGTATGGGCTGACCCATGACATATATATAAGCATTGAACAAGTTGTATTACTTATTAATCATATCCTTGGTATTAATTTGGCTTATATATATATATATATATATATATACAAGAATGCTCTAAAACTAACTAGTTAGTAAGTTAATATAAAACTAACCACTATGTTAGGCCCACCGCACAATGTAATCTCAAAATCCGAACCGTCTATTTTTTAGGTCCTACTTCAAAGATCATCCCGGTAAAAAATCTCCAAAATCGGAAATCATTTAGTCATTTGATTATAACAACAACTATTTATATGCTTTTATCGAAAACACTGATCGTCTATTTATTTGATCTCAATTAAATGACTAAATGATTTCCGATTTAGTTGATTTTTTGTAATGATGATCTTTGAAGTATGACTTAAATAATTGATGGTTCAGATTATGAGATTAGTTATGTGGTGGTCCCAAAAGCATGGTTAGCTTCGTATTAACTTATTAACTAGTTAGTTTTAGAGCATTCCTCATATATATATATATAAAGGAGTGCTCTAAAACTAACTAGTTAGTAAATTAATACGAAACTAACCATGTTTTTGGGCCCACCACATAACTAATCTCATAATCCAAACCGTCCATTTTTTAGGTTATACTTCAAATATCATCATTGTAAAAAATCAACTATATTAAAAATCATTTAGTTATCTAATTGTGATAAAATAAATAGACGATCACTGTTTTCGATAAAAGTATATAAATAATTATTATCATAATCAAATGACTAAATAACTTCCGATTTTAGAGATTTTGTATAGAGATGATCTTTGAAGTAGGGCCTAAAAAATGAATGGTTTAGATTTTGAGATTACATTGTGCAGTGAGCTCAACAAGGTGGTTAGCTTTATATTAACTTGCTAACCAGTTAGTTTTAGAGCATTCTTGTATATATATATATAAATTAACTCAAAGACTTGATCGGTGATGGATCATCCACTCACCATATATATACAATTTATAAATTAATGACGAAGCAATTTTCTAGCTTGATTACCATACAACACCCTGGTTGGCAGCATCAAATATGCAATTTACAAATTAATTTATATTGTATATTTATAGATACTAAACGCTTTACAACTTTGATACAAATGTAATAGGCTTACTACACATTTTATAGCTTTTTAGCACATTTCCTAACCTTTCTATGCATTTGTATGTTCTAAACGCTTCATACACATTTATACAATTACATTAGTACACATTTTTATACCTCTCTTATTCCATAATCATATTAAACCTACTATCAATTAATTAAAAGAATTCCTTCTAATTAAACATCTTAAATTACTACCGATTTACAACATCTTAACAATTTCACTCACCAACTTCAATTTCCTAAGATTCTCAGACTATCTTTCTATGCATTGTTGTAAAATTCTCAACTGAACTTCATTCTTATATTAAAATTACATTGCATTCCTTAAATTCCTAACCATTTAATTAAGTTATAATAAGGTCTTACAGGCAAGTGGGAATGAAAATAATACCCATTTCAATACCTTGAATATCTTGGGTTTATGCCACGGGTATAAAGCGTAAAGTAATGTACAACATCATTTAAAAAGTAAAGCAATCAGAAATAAATCCAAAATCCGATTAGCTTCCCTCCTCTAATTTGTGTTTTTAAACATTTTTTTTTTCATATTTTTTTTAGTAAACCTTAGAACATGACCATACTTGTGAGACCCCGTATTTTACAAAGATTTATTTTAAATATTTTGAGAATTTATTTTAAGGATTTTGGAAATTTATTTGGAATTTAAAAATAATTTTAAGTTAATTTTTTAAATTTGGTTTTAAATTGGGCTTGACCCAAAAGTTGATTTTCAAAACTAGTGCGCTTTTGATTTTGACTTTGGGCACGTTGGATAAATCTCGAGTGAGTTCGTAAACATGTAGCACGCGTCGATCATAGTTATGGTTTGAAAGTTACGGGCATTTGAAGTAAAAGGCAAACTTGTAATTTTTACGAAAGTGGGTTTTAAAACCCAAAAATCAGATTTCTATTTCCATTTTTCTCTCTCCTCTCTCTCCCCCTGCGTCTCCCCCCACTCTCTCCTCTCTCCTCTCTCTATCTCCGCCGCTTCTTTCTCTCGGCATATTCGCCGTCTGGCCACCCCACGACCAGCGACGGGCACCGGCGATTTCCTCCTACGGTCGCCGACTCCCAGCAGCCATCCCTTTCCCCGACCGACCACAATAGATTAAGAATCGACGCAGAACAGGGCCGATCCTCCCCGCCGGCGATCTGCTTTTTCCGGCTTGGATGCGACACCAGACCCACTGGGTCTTGTTCCTCTCATCAAGGCGAGTTCAACCGTGGTGTCCTCCTGCCTCGATGATGCTCCATGGCGGAGCAATGAGCTTGGAAAGTCCAACTCAGCCGCCGGCTTCCGTCGCCGATTTCGGCCATTTCCGGCGAGATTTGGCCGTCGGTTCAATTGTCAAAAATGATCCTCGAGGTATGGGTAACCTTTCCCCAAAGGTGGGCACGTCCAATTTTGAGAAATTTGAAATTCGATTTTAGGATTTATGCCTATTTTGAATTTCTTGAAATTGGACTTGAATTCGAGTTGTTCTTGTGAAATTGAAGGTTCCATTATGCAATTAGGATTAATTGGAGTTGATTTTGGGTATTTTCAGGTTTGTGCAGTCGCTGCCACCATCAGGACCACCATGGACGTCCCGCTGCGTTTGGCCGTGCCAATGACTTGAATTGTTGGTTTGGCCTCTGGCCAGTCACTCGAAGCCCGTGGGTGAGTTTCTGTGTGATTTGTATGCTGTTCTAAGTCGGGCAGCCGCCATGTGTGGTGGCGACCGCCCGTTTCGGTCGCTTAGCGGCCGTTTGTGTTTCTGAATTGTGTTTTAATTTGGTAGTCTGGTCTTAAATAGGTACATGGGCTTGGAAAATCTTATCCTCAATGTCGTTATGCTGCCGGATTTGATATCCGAACAATGGCGCCGTGAAGGACACTTCGGTCATTTCATGTGGTTGCACTGTGAGTGATACTTATCATATTTTAATGTAGAGTACTATTAATGAATTGTCTGTTTTGTGTGTTTGCTGCCTTATGTTTGAGAAGGCTAGGTGTAGGATTTGAATCATAAGAATGAATTGACGAGGATTTGAGACTAAGGAATTAATTGAGAATTATAGAGTTGCTTTCAGGATAATCGTTGAATTAGAGAAAGAATGTTTATTGTCAAAGTTAATGAATGATGATTAGACAGTTATTATATAAAACAATCAAATTAATTATTGAGGAAGTGTGGTATGATTTGAGTGACAGACAAGTGATGGGTTGTGAGTAAGAATCAAATTCGGAAAAGTTTCGGTATAGTTCGGACAAAATAGTAAGTGTTGATGTTGATGCCTATATAGAGGTGAATCTGAGAAGAATTACAAGGGACATTAATATATTATTAAACAATGGAAGTTATGAGATGCTTTCGTGAATGTTGTGATTGAGGTTATGCAAGAATATCTGCTTGCCCGTGTATCGATTCACTCTGTACGGGAAGTGGCGAGCCTAGTTACCTACCTGCTCGTGTACTGATTCTCTCTGCACGAGAAGTGGCCAGCATTCCTGCCTGCTCGTGCATTGATTCGCTCTGCACGAGAAGTGACGAACATTCTTGCCTGCCTGTGCATTGATTTGCTCTGCACGGAAAGTGGCGAGCCTAGGTATCTGCCTGCTCGTGCCTATGCACGGGATGTGGCGAGCTTAGTTACCTCAGTATATGACCAGCAGTTCTCCGGGTGCTAGTTTGGCGTAAGGTTTCAGTTGTTGAGTATTTTGAGAGTATTAATTGTTCTTCAGAGATCGATTTACGGTTTGAGGGGATTTAAAATAGATTTGAAAGAAGAGATTTTGAAAATAGTTTTAAAGCTGGAGGTTTCCAAAGAACGACGTGAGTGAAATTAGATAGTTGAATTGTTGCTTTGCTTGCGTGTTTTATTTGTTTGCTAGGACTTGGTAAAGTCTAGGTTTGAATCTTTGAGATTGAGAACGAGGATGATTATGCATTGAGATTATGGGTTAGGATGTTAATGGTTGTTGTTGAGGTTAATAGTTGACGTTTAGGCATTTGAATTACAGAATGATTATTATTATCATTATTGATGGGATTTGATGTGAATTTGAGGAATTATGTTTTATCTTGATGCTTGAGTGATTTGGCGATGAAATTATTATTGATTGAGTATTTATGGATTTTTCTTTGTGGATTATTATTGAGTTTGGAAATTAAAGAATTATTGAGGATTATTGTTTAAGTTATTTCACTCATACGAGCTCTAGTGAGCTTACCGGATTGTTTGTTTGAATGACCCGGTACACCATGGTTGTGGTGTAGGGTTTGTGTTTTGCAGGTTAAACAGGTTGAGGAGGCAGTGAAGAGAAGTCAAGGCAGTAAGACCCATTTTGTTTTGTTTAAAATGTTTTTATACAGAAGTTTTACATAAATGTTTTATTTGAAAAAAATTTATTTATTATATTTATGTGCATGGCTCAAAGGAAAGTGAAAACAGATTTACAAGGTTGATGTTTCAGTGTTTTTATGGGCCCGAGATTCGGGGCGTTACAATACTTATTGATGATTCTGAATTTTTTGTACTGATTTTCTCTAACACATTTAAGAAATTGAACTTATCTGGTTTCTACTTTTTATATAGATTGTAGAATAACAATTTTCGTTTGTGATGATTTTAACTCTAATGTTTATGTAATTGAGCTTATTTGGTCAGCGACCCTATTTTTTCTAATTAGAACATGGTATTCTTAAGGCGTAACTCTCAGTTTGAATTCCAACATATATGCTGATATGTTCTCAACTCTATACTTAAGACACCCTCTAATCCAATATACTGATATACAGAGGGAAGTATTTAATTTGGCACTGCAAATTTCAATTAGTTCAATCTCAGGGAAAAGTTGGTTATATCTAAGGTTGCTCTTGAAAGTAGGCAAAATAATGAGATAACTATATATCTTAGGCCCTCAATGTAACGACCCGACTCAAAATTCACTAGAAATTTGAGTTTTTACTTAACTTTGGTTTTATAAGGCTTTAAAGGAAATTGAACTGACACCTCGAAAATATTTTTCCTTCTAAATTTTCGCTAGAAATTTAGATTTTTTTTTTTGGTAACCCATTTTTGTTTCACGAAAATGGATTTATTGAATTTTATCTATTATTGTTTTATTTTATAAACGTGTTATTTTAAAAGGTTTAACTCAAATTTTGACTCAAATATTTATTTGGTTTTTGACTTTGATTTTGGTCTTGTTGGAAAGGCCTCGATCTGACGAATGCGTAGGTACAGACGGTTTGTTAATCAGAACTACGGATTCGTTTTTACGGACAAGCAAAGGTTAGGGGCATTTTAGACTTTTACATTTTATGGATTATTCTAGAAGGATCCAAATTTTTTTATTTTTAAATCTCTTATTTCTCTCTCTCACTCACGCGCAGGTTCCCCCCCCCCGACTTCTCTCTTCATCTCTCTCTCTCTCTCCCACTGATCCCTCTCTCTTTGATTCCTCACCGTCCGGCGACCACCGACCACCTCACCGGTCGAAAAATGACCCTCTCCGACCAGTCATCACAGCCCACACCTCCCTCTCACCAGTCAACCACCACCGGCGGCATATCGAAGAGAGAGAAGCCGAGACACCACCGGCGATCTCACTTTTCCGGTAACATCGCGACCTCTGAACACCCCAGATCTCTTCCCCTCGAAGAGCTGAGCACAGAGGTGTCACCACCTTGCCAAGACGACCACCGTACACAGAGATCCGAAGGGGAGGAGTTCGCGGCACCTCCGGCGGGTTTCGTGTTTTCCGGCCAACTTCGGCCACTGTTGGCCTCGACCCAGGTATTGAAATCGATCCTCCATCTGTCCTCTACAAGTTTGTATGATCGATTCGGCCCGTTTGTGCCCAGAAGTAAAAACCCAATTTCGCCACTCACGACCACCACGAGCTTTGCCGTATGTGGTGGCCGGGTTAGGCTCCCTTAAATCATTTTATGTTCTTTTTCAGTCTTTTGAGCCAATTGAAGTTGGAATTAAGTTGATATTTTTGCTTTTAGGTTGAATTTCAGTTTCGCAGTCATCTACTGTGGCGGTGATGTCGAATTTCAGCCCCTCTACGAGTCCATTGCCACTGTCTGGAGCTTTTGGTGAGCTAAATTTGATTAATTGGTGCTTATGAGATGGTTTATGGATGAGAAATCTAAATTGGATGATGTTTGGTGTTGAAATAGGTTCGGACAGCCACAAAGTGTGGTGGCTGGCTCCATTTCTACCGTTTTATGTGGGTTGAGAACTCTGGAAATAATTTGTGATTTATTGTTGTTATGGGCAGGTTGCTAGGGGCTCGAAAACGCTTGCTCGAACCTGTTCTCTTATTGAAGCCTAATTTGAATGTGGAAATCGAAACCGTAACCACCATCGGACAATCATCATAGGAGGTCGATGGAGCTTCGTCTTCCGGCTACAATCAGTGGCAACAATTGTTAAATCGTGAGATGGGAAGGTGTTTCAGAAAGGATTGGACATAGCTCAGTTACTCTGTGAGTGAACTTTTGTTTTCCGAATTGTTTTTCACATCTTATAATTTAATTCTTTTCTTGATTTAATCGAGTATGGTTTTAGTTAAAAAGGTTTGTGAGTGGACGTTGTTTCATGAGCGTTCCTATAAAATTTATGAATTGAAATGTTTTATAAAATTCATGATTTATATTAGTTATTTGAGTTTTGGTTTGAGAAATAATATATGTGAGTGAACTTTGACCTTTCAAAAGAATTTTATGAAATTTCATTATTTTCATTATGTTAAGCATCTTGAGTTTGATTTGGGATTTGGTTAATAAATGTCGGATTTCGGTTTTTCAATTCCCTTTGTATATAAGTTTAAAAATATGGTTTCACTTGACGAATTGTTTAAATTGATGAATATCTCTTGGAAAAGATTTTAGCTTATGATTTTCTTCATATGGTTTATTTAATTCTTCAGTTTTCAATCAAAAAGAATTGGTTGGGTTTATACACTTTGATTTTAATTGGAATTATGCAATAAGTTATGGATTTAAAGTTTTCTTTGGGAAAGTACAATAGTTATACTTTCGGTGGAAAAAAGAATTTATTTGGGTTATGGAAAAATGGTTTTCAAACCACCCTTGCAATACCCTCCAGATTATAGGATTTGGATAGGTTTTTGGAACTCATCACGTCACACCTATAGGCTTTGGGCCGTGTGTCGGGATGTCTCGTCCTTTAGGGGCCGCTCTGCATGCATGTATGACCAAGATTGCCTGCACGTGTTGGATTTTACTCCACGCGTGTGTATGGCCAGGATATCGCCTGCCTGTGCGATGCAGGAATTCCGCATAGGTGTATGGCCAGGTTTTTCAAGGTATAAGCATGGTGGAAATTAAATTGTTATCTTCAAGAGTTTAAATATAGATTTTAAGTGAGAAATACCTTTCGAGTTTTATAAAGATTTCGATTTTATTATTTTTAGGACTTTGTTAATTTAAATGGTTGGCTATTGAGAAATGTGTTTTGAGTTATCTTTTCCGTGAGTTCCATTAGTTTTATAACATTCTTAAAGCTTGGAAATGGTTTTAAAACTGGAGGATTCCAAAGAGCGACGTGAGGTTTTAGAGTTAAACGTGGTTATAAAGTGTTTTCTGAAAAGATATTTAACCTTTGATTTCATTTTCATTAAACTGTCTACTCACTGAGTTTATCTCACATTTTTTCTTCTTTTGTCTTAAATTCTCCCCCCAGGCAATAGCAGTGGTGGAGGTCGCACTAATCACGTCGAGGCATAGCGTCCATTTTCTCTACTCGAATCTTGTAGGCATTGCTTCCATTTTGGAAGTTCTTTTTCTTTAATTGTAAAAATTGTTATAATAGGAGTAGTGACTCTGATAACCATACTTAAATTATAAGATTATTTTGTTTTTGTAGGGTCTGAGACCCCTTTTTAGTTGTGGTAGAGGTGGTTGAAGTTTTTAGAAGTGTTTTTGCAGGTTTTATAAATTTTTTGTTAGTCTATTTTCAGGGGAGGTTTTACCGAATTTTTGGTAGGATTTTCCTTAATTTTAGATCTCACAGGACCTCTCCGGATTTCAGGGTAGAATCCGGAAGCGGTCTTGTCACTCAAATATTTAGGACCCCAAAATTTTATAAATCCATTATGTATTATGTCTGCTTTTGGCAAGCTTCTTCCTAAATAATAAAGTTAATAAACACATAAACATGTTGTGAAATCATTTATTTTATCTTTATGTTTCTTAAATAGTTAATCACATAACCAAGAATAAGATAGTTTGATGGTGAATATTTGATCTCCATATTATAGATATAACTACAAATTTAAATTAGTTTGATCCCTTGAAAGGTTGGTTATCTCTGAGGGTGGTCTTGAAAGTAGGCAAATGAATGAGATAACTATATATCTCAGGTCCTCAAATATTTAGGACCCCAAAATTTTATAAATCCATTCTAATAATATGTCTGCTTTTGACAAGCGTCTACTTAAAAATAAACTTAATAAACACATAAACATGTTGTCAAATCATTCATTTTATCTTCATGATTCTTAAATAGTTGATCACATACCCAAGAATAAGATCATTTATTGGTGAATATTGTCTATATATAGATACTGCTACTTTGCTAGCTACAAACATTGCTTAATTGATTTTGAAAGCTAATTCATTAAGTTTCTCAAGTCAATTGTCCAACGTAAAATGACTTGCAGACATTTGGAGTACAACTTTAAGTCTCTTAAAATAGAGATTAGGCTTTTTGGTTTTCTTTTTTTCTTTGGTAAGCCGTACTGTAGAAAAGTCGTTCCACTTTTTGTCTTCTTATATAGCTTATGATTTTACTAAGTATTCATTCATGATTAAACAAACATTTGCATGCCCTCAACAATTTTTTAGCGCAAGCTTACTTTTAATGATTCATTACTATTAATATTTAAACTTTTCTTTCCATGTATTCATTATTGGATTATTTTTTTAATAACCTTTTTTTTTTTTTTTGGTCATCAAGGGAGATGCAATCCAAGCAACAATTAAAAAGATAGATTATGATATTGTCAGTCCAAAAACTGGATAAATTTATGAGATTTCACATTTTCATACTGTCAACAATCGATCATCCTACAAAATTGTATCTCACATTGGAATGCTCATCTTCAATGAGAGAACAAGTTTCAAAAAACTAACAACTGTTTAGCCAAGCATCCCAATGCATCGTTTCAACCTCCTTAACTACAATCAACTTCCATCACAGATCAATGTCCATACACTTCTTACAAGTAATGATAAGATTTAATCTCATAGTTTTGGTTAGAAATTTACTTAAGTTGAATTTGCTGATTCTCACTTGTATTATTTGCTCCATGATACAATAAATTATTTAGCTTTCCTTACTCTGCAGTGGCATCGAGTACAAAATTATGTACTATAATTTGATTGTGCTACCTGTTTTATGAAGATGTTGTTAACTTTTTTAAAATTATCAGTTAATTATTTGCTTTTATGTTTTTTATCAACTATCAAAATGCAAATTATCATTTAATTATGAGTTCTTCTTAATAGTAAAATAATGAATGCATGACAAACTATAAAGTCAGTCGTCCTAGGTTCAAATCTTTACATTGGTGAAAAATACTATGAATTTAAAAATCTTTCAGATATCATTTGTCCAATTTATATATATATAATCATCTTTTCAACCTATTTTAAAATATTGAAACCTATATTAAACAATTCATATCAACATTTTAACTGTTGACAATCTCATTCTAATAATTATCAAATCTAATGGGATGGATAATTGCTATCCAACCTTTGGAACACATGATGGTTGACAACGCAAGAATTGAAAACAAGTACGAAATTCACATAGAGAATATGAGGTATAGTGTTAAAAATTGTCTATCAATTTTCAATTTTTTTCATATTAATGCTCAAACATGCTGTATTATCTCTATTACACTAGGAGAAATGAAGTCAGGGTTACACTATGGAGCGATGCTGTCAAAAACTTTGATCATGAAGCTGTACAACAATTACCACCGCCAGTATTTGTTGTTTTCACCAATTTAAAAGTCAAAGAATACCAAAATAATTAAGCTGTTTATAATCTGTTTTCCTATTCAATCTGTTTATAATCTTATAATAAATATGACGTTCACCCCCTTATAAACATATAGAAAAACCGGTTTTGAGCATCACCAATGCCACTACAATCTTCCTTAATCCAGAAATACCAGAAATTGATGCCTACAAATTGGCATATGATTCTTACACTTTTCAATAAACAAACATTACTTTTTATCCTCTCAATTGACAATCTTCATTGTTTTTCAAATATGAAACATGCAGTTTTCGTGGTTTTGCAATGCCTATCTACATCTTGCCACCTTCCACAACCCCGCGACTACCCCTTCAACAGCTAGAAACCATTGACAAATTATCTGTCAAAGTTTTGAATCGTCTTGACCTACAACTTTGCAAGGTAAGCATTTATCCACAAAATACATTTAACAATTTTTGTCAACTTTATTTTCCTTTTTCCTTTTATTAAAATCAATTCTATTCTTATCTTAAATATACAAAATATATATAAAAATACATGCAAAATAAAATTTCCTTTCTCATTTAAATTGTTTTAAACTCCTATTCTTTCTCTCTAAATCTATTACAGGATAAGATTCTTACCTGTAGAACTACAATCACACATTTTGACACACATGCTGGATGGTGGTATAAGGCTTGCCCAACTTGCTTCAAACAATTGAGAACCACTGCTCAAAATGACAAACTCATCTGCCCAAAGCACAATGCAATCAATCTAATCCCGTGGTAAAATTAACAACTATTAACATGAAAATTTCTTTACATGATTTATACTAATTTCAACAAGTATACTTAATTGATGCATCATCTAAAAAATTGAAATTACAGGTTCAAAGTAAGCTTTGTAATTGCAGACCAAACAGATGTGACCAATGTGATTGTAATTGGAAAACAAGCAGAACAATTATTCTGAGTTTCATGCTACAACCTGGTTGTTGAAAGTGATTTCATTGATCAAACCCAATTCCTAGAGACCATACTTCGAGTGAGAGGGAAGCCAAAAAAATTTCAGCTTTGATTTGGAACCCTAAAAAGTGATTTGAATAGGAATGACCTCCTTATACATGCTATGTTTGACGAAGAACACCTTCTGATTGAATCATCATCAACTCCATCGACTGACCAGGTACCCATTCCAAAAGAAAAACCATTGCCTCAAAAATTGCTTCTCCATAGCCCATCACCTTCTTCTAAGATAGCTCCAATTACACCCATTCCCAGCTCATCAACCAGAAAAAAAAAAAAAAAAAAAAAAAAAAAAAAACCCATATCAAAAGGGAACCTTGCAGTGAGAAGAGCTCTTTTCAGCTCTATCCAACAACGAAGAAAAAAATTCCAAAGTTTATTGCTCTTCCAACAATTTACATTTTTTAATATTCTTATTATTTTTGCTTATAACTTACACCCAAACTCTAATACTTATTAACACCTTTTCATTTTTCTTATGTTTTGCATCTCATTAAATGTCAATGAAAGTCAAGAAAAAGTTGAGAAAAGTGCTGCTGCAAATCCTCCAGAACAATCTAATTCAACTTTGGACAATATTCCACTCAAGGAATTCAAGACTAAACCAGCACAAAAAAAGAAGAAGCTAAAATCAGGTTTGTTTTTCACTACAAAATACTACACATTGTTTAATATATCTCCCTCTTATTGATAACTGCTGATTTGTTCAACTGCAATTAAATTATGTCATTTCCAATTTTTATTCATTACAGTAGATCCAGGCTGATTCAAAACAAACATAAATTTTGTTTAACTGACTATATTGTTGAACTGAACCATTTTAAACAAACATAGAAAAGAAAGTAGAAGTAAGAGAGACTGTAGGTTCTGACATTGTGTATATGCATGTATCTTTTGTAAACCATTTTCACTGGGTTCGCAATTTCAAACATTTATACTGTGCTCAATATATCTACCAAGAAAATTCTTGAAATCAGCTTGCAAGCAATATACCAATGTAGTAGACAATTCTAAAATTTCTTTGCATTTAAGTTATCTCTTTTCCATGTTTGTTTAAAATGGTTTAGCCACTGTATAAAATAATATAATGATAAAATGACTAAATGTGTGCCAAAACATCTTGAATAACATAAAACACACAAGATAACTTTTCTCAACTATCTGCTTTAGCTCAAACATTTCACAATTTATTATGTTAATTAAGTGGTTTAATGATACTACTTACATTCATTCATATATCTTTTACTGTTACTTACTCTATCATCAGTTTTCCAAGAATCAATTCTTAATGTATTATGCAAAAACAAACTATATACTCTGCTGGACAAATTATTTTTAGGCCAACATTGTTTTTAGAAAAAAGCATGTACTCCACATCATTTTCACAAAACATGTACATGGAAACTTTGCATATACTTTTAATCACCGCTCAGCCCATTCAATTCCTATTCAAAAATATCATAATGTTAGTTAAAAATTGAATTGATACTACTTTCAACTACCAACTGTTGTTCAGTCACAGACTAATCTCCAAAGATTAAACAATCTATATGCATTTTACAATTTGACAATTTATATACACTTAACAAATAACATACTCTAATTTTCCAGCAAAACAGAGAAGCATCCACCTGCAGGAGACAACAAAGAGGATGACCAACCCAGCAACACTGAACAAAAATCTCCTCAAACCCATACATCCACCTCTGCAGATTCACAAAACAACTTTTCAACATTGAATCTTGCTCTTTTGTTATGTATCACATACAATTATATAACCAAGTGCTGTTTATTAAGATATCAACAATATCTTAATATGACAACCAGCATAAAAAACATACTATCAACCATCATTTTGTAACTTTAAATACATCAGCAACATTGATGCTACTGTTTAGAAACATGTTTGTTAAATTTTGTTAATTTAGTTGAAGTTAAAACTTCAGTTCTGCAGGTTTGTCAATATCTTCACAGTTTCATACTTGCATGGACTTCTAGCACAATTGACTTGATAGACTGTTTAGTCATTTTCTAATTATAAGTATTTTCTTTATTTATTGCTTGAAATAGTTAATTTCTGCTTATTTTTATGATTGAATTCTGATACCATATGTGAATTGCACAAGCATAGCTGTAAGTTGGTTAGATAGAATATGAATTTTACAAACCTTAACAACATTTCCAAAACTTTCAACTTAAATTTTATAACGCTCAAACACATTTTATAACTTTTTTAGACCTACAGCATCGCGCAGGCACGAACACTAGTTTATATCCTAAACTCGAAACCTAATTCTAACTATATCACTTGTTTGTCACTTAAAAGTATGGATAAGTATATTTTAATAGGAGACTTCCATTTAGGTTCTTTAATTTTATAATATACTGAATAAAACATTATGACTTTTAAAATTCTAACTAAAGTCCAATAATATTGTAATCATTCCATGTTACACAAAATTGGTCTATTATCTTCTATTTTTTTCACACATACCAGGCGTCGAGTGGTTGACGGCCATTTTCGATTGTTCGACAGCCTTCACAAACCTCATTCTATACCCTAGGAAGGTATGAGGTTAACTCGTACCCTATACCCTCAAAAAATAAAAAGAATAATGACATATTTCTTTGACAAGACAATGATCAAATGACTTTATTTAGAAAAAATAAGGGCTTTATTTGGAAAAAAAAAAAAAGTTTTCTTTTAAAGTCCATTTTTGAAAATGCACTGTTTATCCGGCCCACCCGCTACAGTGAATTACTGTAGCAGCCCAGCACTACAATAACGGCTTTACCATAGCGCTCTACAGTATTTTTAAATTTTTTTTGTTTTCTTCATTTCAGTGCCAATTGATACACAAACTAAAAAAAAAAAAAATATCGTAATTTAGGTATTTTTCATTCTATAAACATGCTAAATAATAACTAACATATAACACAAAAAATCAAAATAAGGGAATCACATCCATAACTTAGTCTTTTGCATTTTAATAGTAAATATAATTGATACTATCGAATAGTAACAATTCATAACATAATTGCCCTAGCTATATAGTTACTACTCGCGCCCATAGTAACGATAATTGTCACTATATGATAGTAACTATCTTCAAAGATAGTTACTATTTGACAATAACAATCGTCTTCCAAGCAAAAGAATAAGAATTTGACAATTAACTGTACATTCTTTACAATTAATTGGAGAAATGAAAGGAAATTAAAGTGCAACAAACAAGCCATCAAGGCATGCTTCATCAACCGACTTGACATCTTTGCAGGTGGCAATATAAAACCAACATTTCTAGTACCGAGCATCACTTTCTATTCCACCACCTAATGAAAATAAAAGTTGTCTTCTTTTCCTTTCAATGCCAATTGGACAAAAAAAGGTGTAATGTAATGAGTATGCATTATTATACAAGAGAAGCAATAATCAGTATGCATGAAACATCTAGTTTAAACATGGAAGTTATGAAAAATGACTCCTAAGGATTTCTCTTTAGACCTTAAATTGAAACAAAAAATGTCCATATAGACAAATAATTAGCTAGACAAAACATGCTATACAGCTAGTGGTAACAATCATAACCTCATTTATATATTGTTACTGACAAACAGCAACAATCATAGCCCCACTTATATATTGTTATTGACAAGCAGTAACAACCATATATTGTTACATATCATAACCCTACTTACATATTGTTATTGTTTGTCAGTAATAATATAGCCCACTTACATACTGTTACCGCTTATCAGTAACAATCATAGCCCCACTTATATATTGTTACGGATAAGTAGTAACAACCATAACCCCACTTACATATTGTTACTGCTTGTTAATAACAATTATAACTCACTTACATATTGTTACTGATAAGCAGTAACAACCATAACCCTCACTTATATATTGTTACTGACAAGTAGTAACAACCCTAGCCCCACTTACATATTGTTATTGCTTGTCAGTAATTAATCATATCTCACTTACATATTGTTACTACGTTCCAAAAGCAGCTCCAATGAATCCAATTATTGTACCAACTACAATTTTCCAGCCGAATTCCATTTCATGCATATCCAATTTCACCACATCAAAAGTGCACCAATAATAATTAAAAAAATATAAAAGAGACTAGGAAGAGTAACTAAAGATAGGTTGATCCTTTGTTTGAGTCCGTTTTGTTTTAGAAATATGATGCCAAACAATTCACACATCATGTGCCTAAAGCAAAAGGGATCAAAAAAAGGATCAAGAGTTCTGCGTTCACCTTTGTCTTCCCTTCAATAAAAAGAAGAGAAACATCCTTAAACAATGAGAATTCGACTTCTACCTTTCCTTCTGGCTATGGCTATGCAGTGATATTTCAAGTAGTTTGGATCAATGGAACATGTAAGAGTAAACTAGTTTCTATTAATCAAATTCAATTATTTCACCTACGCAGTTTGGAGTTTGTACACATTTTTCCTTTTCTTTTTCTCACTATGGGCCTTCTAAACATAAATTCAAAACTGATACAAGCACATTATCGCTATGGGATATCTTCTGGCTCTTTGAATAGCAAACCAATATTTAGGCCAGCCCACTCTATAAGATAACCAGTTTACATATGTATTTGTTGTAATACATTTAGTAATTTAGTTTGATTAAATTATCTAATTCATGTTTTTCAATAAAGAATGAGTAAAGATTCTCTTTATATTTTATCCAATTATCCCCAGCCATACACAAAGTTTGATGCAAGACAAGGAGACCCTTTTGCTCTGGAAGAAATGGAAGCCTCTGCCAGCGAGGCCACCACACACTGAGCCATGTCTTTCCTAACAAAACCAATTGTGACAGTAACACACACCACAATGACTACAGAGAAAGTATCAAAACAGAACAAATTAATTGTCGAGACTTTGAGAAGACTAGTTATTTGGCCCTTATGGACCATTACTTATTTCAAGTTTTTCCTCTAAGCACAAATCGAAATCTATAGCCCATGTCAATAACAAGGACAACAACATTAGGGGCAGTGATCTTAAGTGAGAGAGTACCTGGCCCATAGTTTGAAAGGAAATGGCCTCCATAAGCTTGTTTTTAGCACAAGATGCAGATTTGATTGAAATTGAACAAGAAAAAATTGAATCACAGATCAAAACGAATAAATCCACAACAGAAATAGAGAATCGAAGCTATAGAGAGAGAAAGATGGATACCTAGATACCGTGCTCGATGACTGGTCCACCACCAGCCCTATTGACGCCATCGACAATTTGTAGCCTACTCTGCCGAAGATGATTCGACTCCCAAGGCCTGTTGACAGAACCGCCCCCAGATTCCACCCTGAATCTCGGATAGGTCCTGTGGGAATCCAAAATCAAGGAAAATCCTACCGAAAATTCGGCAGAACCTCTTGATATATCAAATATTTAACACACTTTGTTTGCCTTTATTACTTGTTAATTTGCTATGTTCTTCAATGAAACTGTTGGTTTTAATGTGTTTTGTGCAAGTTTTGTAGTTTTGGTAATTTAGGGAATATTAAGCTAAAAAGGACAAAAGTCATGATGACTGAAGAATTGGTGTCGCGCATGGAAGGAAGTCCAATTCTAGTCAATGTTTCACCAGCTCATCAAGGAAAGGAAAGAGGTCTCTCAAAGGAAATTAATTCCAATTTACACAAGGGATGCCGGCCCAGCCCTTTTCCAAGGGTATCAAGGATTAATGAAGGCCCTAGATGATTTAGGAATTGTAATTCCGTTTGAATAGGGACTTGTGGTGTCTTTGTAATATAAAATAGAGGGGGGTGCGGTACTGGACCGGACGGCGGGAGAAGGGCTGCAGACTTTAGATTGGAACTTCATTATTATTTCTTGGGTGAACATCATGAATTCCTACTCCACACCCATGTCGCCTATCACCTTCATCATGCACTAAATTTCTTATACTAGGCTATGATGTAGCCTAGCTATGAATTCTCTAAGTTTTTCTAACTCAATTTAATTCTATTTTTATTCAAGCATGTTGAGTATTTATTTCTTGGTTTAATGCCTTCAATTACTTGATCACTAATTGATTGCCATGAAGAACTAGATTGAGACTGGAAGGAGATATCTAGTAAATAGCTTCTAAGAATAAATACCATAATCTGCATAGTTTAATCGGAAGAGGAAAGTATGGGTTGTGTTTTCATTAAATGTTTCTTATGGTCTTAAAGGTTCTTCATCGTCTAAATTCATATCTAGGAATAGATTGGGTTTCTAGGATTGAGAATACAATTAGTATATCTAGGAATAGAATACTAGTGAAAAGCATGGAAACAATTAGCAACATGCCAGGTAAAATTAGGATTGATTTGTTGGAAAGACTTGGGATGGATTAGCTATGGTGAAATCGTTGGCCTAGTACTTTATCATATTATTTTAATCCGTTACCTTGTCTTATACTCTCTTGCATATTTCGTTTTCTTGTCTAACCGTGTCAATTAGGCAGAAATCACACTGATATTTAATAGATTAACTCAATCCCTGTTGGAACAATACTTTTCTTATTACTATATTACTTGAGCGATATTGTACCCTTGCAATTATCTACATCAAGTTTTTGGCGCCGTTGCCGGAGAATTAGTTTAGTCTGTTAATATTAGGGCGATTTATTTTCTAGTTGTATTTTTGGATTGATAATATTGATAATAATAATAATTCTTTATTTGTGGTCTGTCAACATAAATTTTTGTGCAATTTCTCACTGTCTCTTGTTTTCTCTTGAAGGTGGATGACTGGTACACGATCGTCAACTTGCAAATTAGTTGAATTTGAACCTGAAATTGAACAGAAGCTCCGAGCGATTAGAAAGAAACAAAGAGAGGACAGAGAAAAAGAGAATCAACAGAGAGAAGAAGAGATGGCCCTTGTACCACAAGAAACAATGGGAGACCTTAATATCCCAACAATTCCGACGTCACCATCAAGCATCGTCTTACCTGCGATTGCCTGGAATTATGAATTGAAAAATATCCACTTTAATATAATGCCTTCTTTTCATGGAATGAGTACTGAAGATCCTTTAGCTCATATTAGAGATATTTTTAACATGGTTTCTAACATGGCCTTGACAGCTGGAGTCACTGAAGAACATCTCAGGATGAAAGTTTTTCCATATATGGTGAAAAGACAAAGCCAAGACGTGGCTGAACTCCTTGAGGCCTGGGTCACTGACGAGTTGGACTGAAATTCAGAACAAGTTCTTGGAGAAGTTTTATTCGACTCAGAAAACTGATGCACTGAGGGATAAGATCATGCAATTCACTCAACAGGCAGATGAATCGTTTTCTGAGGCATGGGAACAGTTTAATAATTTATTAATACAATGTCCTCACCATGGTTTGCCTACTCTAGTTTTAATGCGAATTTTTTATAAGGCTCTAACCATGTCGAGCAAGGCCACAGTGAATAATTATGCAGGTGGATCTATTAAGAACAAGACATCAACTGAATGTCAAACTTTGTTTGACACTCTAGCTCTTGAAACACAGCATTCTGATGCAAGAGGTAAGCACGCTGGAGTGAATGAAATTGGTACTACTAGCAATTTTGCTTCTAAGGCGCAAGTGGACGCTATCACCAGTAAATTGGATGCTTTGCTTGCTCTTAACGGGAAAATCTCAACTCAGGTGGTTTGCTCTATTTGTGAAGTTTCTGGTCATGACACTATCTCTTGTCCTCATTGAGTGGATTTTCCAGAATTTTGCAAGAACAAGCAAATATGGTGAATACCTATAGACGATCTGCCAATGATCCATTTTTAAACACATATAATCCTGGATGGCAAAGGCACCCTAATTTTTCATGGAGAAATAATCAGAATACTCAAGGACCTCTGCCAGGATCTCAAGCTCCAGAAAAAAAAGGAGGATGGGAGGACGCCATTGCACAACTCGTCAAAGCCACCACTCAGTTTATGAACAAAACTGACACAAATTTCCAAAACCAAGCAGCTTCTATCCAGAATTTGGAGGTTCAGGTCGGGCAAATAGCTGAAGCACTTAATGGGAGAGAAAAAGGAGTGTTACCTAGCCAAACTGAAGTTAATCCGAGAAGACAAGAGCATGCAAAGGCTATATCACTTAGGACGGGAAGGCAGATCAAGACTGCTGTGGATTTGGATGCAGAAAAGCAGCAGAAACAGCTTGAGCAACAGCTGGCAGCTGAGCGAATAGGAGAAACTGACGCTGAAAATTTATCTGCCGCCGCTGACACCGCTGGAGAATCTGTGCTGCTACCTGCAGACTTTGCAGAACCTGAACATGTCGTTGCTGACACAAGCTTTGTTCCAGTCCCAATTGACCCCAAGCAGTACGTGCCGCCCATTCCATTCCCTCAACGCCTCCGTAAGAACAAGAAGAATGCACAGTTTTCAAAGTTCCTTGATATTTTCAAGAAATTGCAAGTCACTATTCCCTTCAGCGAAGCATTGGAGCAGATGCCCAGCTATGGGAAATTCTTAAAAGATATTTTGAGTAAGAAAAGGAAGCTTGATGATGCTGAGACCGTACAACTTACTAAGGACTGCAGTGCTGTCATCCAGAGGCAATTGCCACCTAAAAGGAAGGATCCAGGGAGTTTTACTATACCTTGCACCATCGGCACAATTTCTTTTGGCAAAGCTTTATGTGATTTGGGCTCCAGTATCAATTTAATGCCATTGTCTATAGCTAAAAAAATTGGTTTGGGGGAGATAAACCCACTANTTAAACCCACTAATGTTTCATTGCAAATGGCTGACAGGTCCCTCACGCATCCACATGGCATAATTGAAGATGTGCTGATCAAGGTAGATAGATTCATTTTCCCTGCCGATTTTCTGGTCCTAGATATGGAGGCAGACATCGATACCCCTATAATTTTAGGGAGGCCGTTCTTGATTACAGGAAGAACACTGATTGACGTGGCCAAGGGTTCATTGATCCTGAGAGTGGGGGATCAGGAAGTAGAGTTTTGTGTATTTGATGCTACCAAGTACCCAGTAGATTCAGAGTATTGCTTTAGATTGGAAGTGATAGATCAAGTCATTGTACATCACTTCTCCACTCATTATCCTGAAGATCCTTTGGAGGCTAGCTTGGTACATCAATATGAAACGATCAAAGATGAGCCAAGAATTGTGGAAATAGTTAATTACATGGATTCAATACCACGGTACACTTTTTCAAGACGCCCATTAGAGTTCGAGCAGTTAGGTGTTGCACTTACAAAGCCCATGTCGAGCATTGATGCCGCCCTTACACTCACTTTAAAGCCTTTACCTTCTCATCTGCATTATGCTTATCTTGGCAGCGCTGAAACTCTTCCTGTCATTGTTTCCTCTGAGTTAAGTAAAGAAGAAGAAGAGAAATTACTGCAAGTACTAGGAAAGCATAAGTCAGCTATTGGATGGACTATAGCAGACATAAAAGGAATCAGCCATTCTTTGTGTATGCACCGGATTTTGATGGAGGACAGTAGCAAACCTACCATTGAGAATCAAAGAAGGTTGAATCCAAACATGAAGGAGGTTGTACGTGCTGAAGTTCTTAAGCTACTTGATGCTGGCATCATTTATCCTATATCTGACAGCAAGTGGGTGAGTCCTGTGCATGTGGTTCCAAAGAAAGGAGGGATTACTGTGGTAAAAAACGATAACAATGAGCTCATTCCCACAAGAACAGTCACCGGATGGAGAGTGTGCATAGACTACAGGAAATTGAACTCTGCTACCAGAAAAGATCACTTCCTATTACCGTTCATCGATCAAATGTTGGAGAGATTAGCTGGTCACGCCTACTATTGTTTTTTGGATGGATATTCGGGTTATAATCAGATCCCCATCGCCCCCGAAGATCAAGAGAAGACGACATTTACTTGTCCGTTTGGCACCTTCGCCTATCGCCGTATGCCATTTGGTTTATGCAATGCCCCAGCCACTTTTCAACGTTGTATGATGAGTATATTCTCCGATATGGTTGAACGCTTTATAGAGGTATTTATGGACAATTTTTCCGTTTTTGGTGTCTCTTTTGATACTTGCCTTGATAATTTGGCACAAGTCCTTCAGCGTTGTGAAGAGACAAACTTAGTTTTGAATTGGGAGAAGTGTCATTTCATGGTTCGAGAAGGGATAGTACTTGGGCATAAAATTTCTGCACAAGGCATTGAGGTTGATAAAGCGAAGATCGAGACAATTTCCAACCTGCCTCCGCCAACATCAGTGAAGGGGGTCCGGAGTTTCTGGGGTCATGCAGGCTTTTATCGTCGCTTCATCAAGGACTTTTCGCATATCACAAAGCCGTTGTGCAGTTTACTTCTTAAAGATGCAGATTTTCAATTTAATTCCGACTGTTTGGAAGCATTCAAGCTACTGAAAGAGAAACTAACCACAGCTCCTGTCATTATCGCGCCAAATTGGAGTTTGCCGTTCGAAATAATGTGCGACGCAAGTGACTATGCAGTGGGAGCCGTGCTTGGTCAAAGGAATGACAAGGTACTTCATGTTATATTTTATACGAGCCGCACGTTAAATGATGCTCAATTAAATTATGCTACTACTGAAAAGGAGCTACTTGCCGTAGTTTTTGCTTTGGATAAATTTCGTTCCTATTTAATTGGGTCAAAATTTATTGTCTACACGGATCACTCTGCCCTGAAATATTTATTATCGAAGAAAGATGCCAAGCCTAGGTTGATTATATGGGTTCTCCTTCTGCAAGAATTTGATTTGGAGATTCGAGATAAAAAGGGCTCTGAAAACGTGGTGGCAGATCACCTTTCACGGTTAACCCGAGATGAGCCTGCCAATGACGCCATTGTCCCTATAGTTGAAATGTTTCCCGACGAGCAGCTTTTTGCGGTCCACTCCACAGTGACACCGTGGTACGCCGATTTTGTTAATTATCTCGCTAGCAATATCCTCCCTCCTGATCTCTCTTATCAACAAAAGAAGAGATTCTTATCTTTGGTTAAACATTACTATTGGGATGATCCTTACTTATGGAAGCACTGCCCGGATACTGTAATTAGAAGATGTGTCAATGAATCTGAGATGGTCGATATTCTTCATCATTGTCATACGTTAGCTTGTGGAGGTCACTTTGGAGCTACAAAAACAACGGCCAAAGTGTTACAATCGGGTTTCTTTTGGCCTACTCTTTTTAAGGATGCTCATACCTTTGTTCAGACTTGTGATCGCTGCCAAAGAACTGGAAATATTTCCAGCAGACATCAAATGCCTCTTTCTAACATATTAGAGGTTGAATTGTTCGATGTTTGGGGCATAGACTTCATGTGGCCTTTCCCACCTTCCTACAATAATCATTACATCTTGGTAGCTGTCGATTATGTGTCTAAATGGGTGGAAGCTGCTGCCCTGCCCACTAATGACGCCAAGAGCGTGCTTGGTTTCTTGAGGAAGAATATTTTTACAAGATTTGGAACTCCTCGTGCCATCATTAGTGATGGAGGTACGCACTTTTGCAACCGTTCTTTCAATGCTCTTCTTGCTCGATATGGTATTACACACAAGGTAGCTACGCCTTATCATCCTCAAACAAGTGGCCAAGTTGAAATTTCTAACCGAGAGTTGAAGAGTATCTTAGAGAAGACAGTCAGTAATTCAAGGAAAGATTGGTCAACAAAGCTTGATGATGCCTTGTGGGCATATAGAACGGCTTATAAAACACCAATCGGCATGTCCCCTTTTCGATTAGTTTTTGGGAAAGCCTGCCACTTACCCGTGGAGCTTGAGCATAAGGCATTTTGGGCTGTGAAGATGCTAAATTTCGATATGGAAACTGCTGGACAGAAGAGAGCCTTACAACTTAATGAAATGGAGGAATTCCGTAATGAGTCCTATGAGAATGCTTGTATCTACAAAGAAAGAACCAAGAGATGGCATGACCAACATATCTTGCGCAGAAAGTTTTATGTTGGACAGAAAGTTTTGCTCTACAACTGATCCCGTTTGAAGCTATTTCCTGGGAAGTTACGCTCAAGGTGGTCCGGACCCTGTACCATTGTTCAAATTTTCCCCTATGGAGCAGTTGAAATACGCCATGATGCAATGGGAACTGTGTTTAAAGTTAATGGATAGAGATTGAAACCTTACCTAGAAGCCAATCTTACTCCTCAAAAAGTTTCACTCCCCCTTGAAGATCCGAAGTAGCGAGCCCTACTGAAGTCAGGCTGAGGACACTAAACTAAGCGCTTTTTGGGAGGCAACCCAAACAGGTTCTATCTTTTTATTATTATTTTTTTTATTTGATTTGATTTGATATTTTTTTTTTTTTGTGTTTTATTTTTGGTTTGTACGCATTGAGGACAATGCTGAGTTTAGGTTTGGGGGTGGTTTTGAATTTTTGAGTTGGTAGTTTTGATTTTAGTTATAGAGTCACAAAGCACATAATATTTGTGTTTCCACAGCAGTCACAAGAGGAATTTCTGAGGTTTCCTGCCATTAGAGGGTGGCAGCATGTTTTAGATAGCATAAGGAAGTGGTTTTGGTTGATGGCTGGGCTAAGTGACCAAAAAGTAGCAAAATAGCTCCTTGGGTTCATGTTTTGGTCAAAATAAATTTTTCTGCATAATTTGATTTTGAGTGTTATTCAGGTCAATCTAAGGTTGTCAACAGGTTTAGTAGAGCAAATGTGATGTTATGAATCAGGTTTGGGGGTCCCAGGGGGTCTACATTGCATTTTGGGACGATTTGAAGTTGGAAAAGTGGCCTAAAACCAAGTAAAATGCAGCTGCTGCTAAGCCCAGAAAAGCAGAATTTTTCGTCACAAAAGGGGTTTTTAGCGACGGTGTTCATCAGATTTTTCGCTGCTAAAGGTAAAAATTCCAGATTTTTCAGATTTCATGTCCAAATCATTTCAAATCAAATTCTGCCGAGATCAGAGGTCTCTAGAGGCTATCTTCAGGTGAGTCCTTTTCCTCTTGAGATATTTATTCATACTTTAACTCACAAATTCATCCTAGAGTTGAGAAACCAAAATTTTGTTGGAACACCAAAAGTAGTTGGGAGCTATTACTTGTGCTTACTAATGAGGATGTACATGCTTTGTTATCACTAATTCTCTTTTAAGGTGCTGTCATGAAGGTTTGCATCATCATTTTTCACACTTCACATGCTGAATTCATTGTGAAACAGTGTACAAGGCTCGTGCTTGGATAGACTTTAGAAAAATTAGTGGAGACTACCCCTAGAGAGTTTCTTTTGAGCCTATAGCTATTCTTTGAGAGGGGATTTAGTTTTTCTACTCCTAAACACTCTTCCTATTTTCATTCATTCGTTTTATGATCTCATATTATTTTTGCATTGAATTCTAATGAACTAACAATTGTGTTTGTGTAGGTAATCTTCACTTCTAAGTTGATGGACCATTAGAGATGAAGTTAGGCAATGCATGCTTGAGCCACTTAAATAGCCTATCTTTTTACCCCTTTTGTGTGCTTCTAAAGCCCCTTTGAAGCCTTAAAATTTAGCCTTTCTTTCTCATCTCCCTCAGTTGATTTTTCCCAAATTAACCTTATCTTAGCCTTACCCTATAACTTGAGAGATGGCAAGGTCATGAAGCTGAAGCATAGAGGAATGTGGTATTCTAAAAATGGCGTGTACCTAGGAAGGAGTTGGTGCTTAGACTGCAAGTGAAAAGCTTATTCCAAAAAAAAAAAATGTTTCAAAGAAGAACTGCTGCACTATAATTGCCCTGGACGCCACCAAAAAAAAAAATCACAAAGAAATTACCGCAAATTTTAAAAGTGAAGGCCTTGATGGGTCTCAAGTTTATTTTGAAATCCTCATTTTTTTTTCATAGCCAACACCCTAGCTTTTTGTTACAACCATCATAAAGACCTAACAGATCTTTTGGAAAGTTCAACTTGGAGGTGAGGTAAGTATCTACGTTCTTAGTAATTCAATTCCTTTCTTGAGATCTACATTTGAGAAATTAGCGTTCTTTCAATATTTATCATATGTGATTATACTTTGGTTTCCTTTTTCATAAATTCTATCACATATGCTTGCTGAGATTAAGCCTAGGAATTCGAGAAAATTTGAGAGATACCTTGGGAGGATTAGAGTCAAAGCGAAATTTATCTTTGTCATTCGAGTGTGGTTACTTTGAAGCTGCTTCACTATGAATTTATGCACCTACACTTCACACCATGATGCAAGACTCATTTGACATATCTTTAATTTTGAATTTTTGTGATTTGCATGCATTGGTTTTCATTAGTTTGTTTTAAGTGGTTCTCTTAACGGCTGTGCTTCGTAGTAAAGCGTTTGTGAGTATCGTAGCTGGCAAACCCTCAGGAGACACAACTCCTCCTACTAGGGACACCTAGAGGTTTAAAGGCTTATGACACATGCTAAGTGCCATCGAAATTACCTGCGAAAGTGGTTTAGATAGATTGTTTTGTTTGTTTTGAGTCTTTACGTTGCAGTTTTGCTCAAGGACTAGCAAAGAATAGGTTTGGGGGTATTTGATATATCAAATATTTAACACACTTTGTTTGCCTTTATTACTTGTTAATTTTCTATGTTCTTCAATGAAACTGTTGGTTTTAATGTGTTTTGTGCAAGTTTTGTAGTTTTGGTAATTTAGGGAATATTAAGCTAAAAAGGACAAAAGTCATGATGACTGAAGAATTGGTGTCGCGCATGGAAGGAAGTCCAATTCTAGTCAACGTTTCACCAGCTCATCAAGGAAAGGAAAGAGGTCTCTCAAAGGAAATTAATTCCAATTTACACAAGGGATGCCGGCCCAGCCCTTTTCCAAGGGTATCAAGGATTAATGAAGGCCCTAGATGATTTAGGAATTGTAATTCCGTTTGAATAGGGACTTGTGGTGTCTTTGTAATATAAAATAGAGGGGGGTGCGGTACTGGACCGGACGGCGGGAGAAGGGCTGCAGACTTTAGATTGGAACTTCATTATTATTTCTTGGGTGAACATCATGAATTCCTACTCCACACCCATGTCGCCTATCACCTTCATCATGCACTAAATTTCTTATACTAGGCTATGATGTAGCCTAGCTATGAATTCTCTAAGTTTTTCTAACTCAATTTAATTCTATTTTTATTCAAGCATGTTGAGTATTTATTTCTTGGTTTAATGCCTTCAATTACTTGATCACTAATTGATTGCCATGAAGAACTAGATTGAGACTGGAAGGAGATATCTAGTAAATAGCTTCTAGGAATAAATACCATAATCTGCATAGTTTAATCGGAAGAGTAAAGTATGGGTTGTGTTTTCATTAAATGTTTCTTATGGTCTTAAAGGTTCTTCATCGTCTAAATTCATATCTAGGAATAGATTGGGTTTCTAGGATTGAGAATACAATTAGTATATCTAGGAATAGAATACTAGTGAAAAGCGTGGAAACAATTAGCAACATGCAAGGTAAAATTAGGATTGATTTGTTGGAAAGACTTGGGATGGATTAGCTGTGGTGAAATCGTTGGCCTAGTACTTTATCATATTATTTTAATCCGTTACCTTGTCTTATACTCTCTTCCATATTTCGTTTTCTTGTCTAACCGTGTCAATTAGGCAGAAATTACACTGGTATTTAATAGATTAACTCAATCCCTGTTGGAACGATACTTTTCTTATTACTATATTACTTGAGCGATATTGTACCCTTGCAATTATCTACATCACCTCTCCTAAAAATGGACTAACCCAAAATTTATAAACCTGTAAAAGCACTTATATGTCTTTCAGCCACCTTTACCACAAAGCAAAAAGGGTCTCAGACTCACTCACAAAGCCAAAACAATAAGTTCTCATTCACCAAAGCACAGGATAATCAGAGCATAACTAAACCCCCTTTACAATATAAAAGTTAATTCCACAACTTAAGGGAAATGACGCCGAAGAGCTGAAAGTCCTGCCTCGACGTGGTACGGCCCAACCTCAGCGATTTATAACACCTGGGGAAAAATGTTATAAACAAAATAAAGAAAATGTTAACTCTCAGTGAGTGGACAAAATAAAGAAGCAAAACATTAAGTTATTCATCCTTTCAAATTCCTTTAAAATCAAATCTCCTCTAAGACTTTACGTCACTCTTTAAAATTCCCCAGTTTTAAAACCAACTTACGATCTTTAAGGAAGTCATAAAACCATTTAAACTCCAGAAATTTAAGTAAATCACAATATAATTTTTCAATAAACAACCTTATAAAATAAAAAGTCATAAAACATTGTACGGAAATCTTGATAAAACTCAAAAAGGAAATTCTCAATCAAACTCATGTTTAATAACTCCTATCAATAACAATTAAATCCCACTATGCTTACACCCTGAAAAACCTAGACATACACATGTGCGGAATTCCTGCATCGCACAGACAGGCAATATCCTGGCCATACACACGCGTGGAGTAAAATCCAACACGTGCAGGCAATCCTGGTCGTACGTGCACGCAGAGCGGCCCACAAAGGGCTAAGTATCCCGACACACGGCCCAAAGCCTATGTGTGTGCCGTGATGGGTCCCAAAGACCTATCAAATCTGATAACCTGAAGGGTACTGCAAAGGTGGTTTGAAAACCATTTTTCCATAACCCAAAACAATAAATCTTTTTCTCATCGAAAGCAAATAATATCGAAACCTTCCCACAAAACTTAAATCAAAATGTCAAAGTGTATTATTTCAAATATATTCAATATACATGAAACAAATCCAATCCTTTCGACAATACCCAAATTGTTAAATAAATCACGTAAATGAAACAAGAGACTAGATTCTTTTCCAAAGTCCAACAACTCAGAAAAATCAACATGTAAATTTAGGTTTTAAAACTTATTTATGAATGCATTTTGAAATCCGAAATCTATTGCCATTAGTCAAATCCCAAATCATCTCAAGATATTATGCACAATAGAATTAATGAATTTTTATAAATTCATTTGAAAACCAAGGTTCAGTCTTACTTGTTATTTCCAAAATCAAACTCAATTAATCAGATAAAACACAAATTTCATAAATCATTTTAAGAAACAAACGTCCACTCACAGAGATAGCTCTAGCTTCGATCCTCCGCCAGATCGTCACGAGCTATGGTCGTCTAGCCTAAAATAAACAATCAAAAAAATACAATTAGTCCAAACTCAAGACACTTAAATGTAGACGTGTGCTCAACTTAACGTCACATCCGACTCTCGTTCTAACTCGACGGTTTACAACGTTCAAATTAAACTCACAAACGCCTCCTCAAATACCCCAAAGCTTCTCGGCTCTAACCAACATCACCAAAACTCACCCAAAACACAACGGAGTCTGGATTTTGTCTCTGAGAGTCCCAGGGAGGTTGAATATATAGCAAGAGAATCCACTCAACCCGCCACCACTAGTGGCGGAGCTGGTGGTGGCAGCGGCGGCATGACCTAGAATTTACCCAACAATAGCTCCAATTAATCTTAATTGCACACAAGATTCTTCAATTGCACAAAAAAAATTCAAATTCAACTCAATTTTGAAAAATCAAAGATAAATTCGAAATTGTTCAACCTTTAAAATCGATTTTCAAATTTCTCAAAATTGGACAACCACGCCTTAGGGAAAGGATAGCACATACCTAGAGGGTCGTTTTTCGTAACTGGGTCGTCGGCCAATTCTCACCGGAAAAGGCCGAAATCGACGGTGGAAGCCGGCGGCTGAGTTGGACTTCCCAAGCTCATTGCTCTGTCATAGAGCATCATCGGAACAAGAGGACACCACGGCTGAACTCGCTGTGATGAGAGGAACAAGACCCAGTGGGTCCGGCCACCCAAATCTCGCCGGAAAAGTCAGATCGACGACGAGGGTTCGAATCGAGTCCGAGCTGGGTTTCGGGTTTCGGGGCTTTTCTGGGTTGAACGAAGACCAGGGGTAGAGGGAGGATAGGGCAGCGATGGCGGGGAGCCAAAGCCCGACACCAGCCGCCGCCGGACGCGCCCTCACGCGTCGATGGTAGGGGCGGCGAGAGAGGGAGACGCAAGAGAGAGAGAGAGAAAGAGAAAATAAAACGAGGAGAGAGGAGAGAGAGCGAGAAAATCTGATTTTTGGGTATTTAAAACCCACTTTTGTAAATTTACAAAATTGCCCCTCGCTTCAAACGCCCATATCTCTTAACTGTAACTCCAATCGACGCGTGTTACGTGTCTATGAAATCGTGGGCTCGAAACTTATCCAACAGTTCCAAAGTCAAAATAAAAAACCCATTAATTTTAAAAGTCAACTTTGGGTCAAGCCCAAATTAAAACAAAAATTAAAATTAAATCAAAACCTTTTTAATTTTCAAATAAGTTCCCAAAATCCTTAAAATAAGTTATCAAAATATTTAAAATAAATATTTGAAAAAATATTTCCGAGGTTTTTCACATTTCGTTTCCTTATAAAATCTCTTAAAATGAATAAAGTAGAATAAAAATTTTAAATTTCCAAAGAAATTTGGGTCGGGTTGTTACACCTGTATCAGGACCGTCTTCGCCGGCGTGAAGAAGCTCTGCGAGCAAATCTTCCAGGGTATCGACACAGCCATTCAACAACGAGCTCTTAGCCAATGAGGTGGGAGAGAAAGCGAGGTGAGAGAGAGAGACGGAGAAGACGAGATGGAGAAGAGAGAAATGTTAGAATGTAGACCAAGTTAGGTGTTATTGGACCTCTTTCAAAAAAAAAAAAAAAGCACATGGGTCTTAAAGATATAGAGCCAGAATTTGAGTTTTATAATCATTTACTTAAAAAAAAAAAGTCATAAATTTTTTATTAAATAAAAAATATTAAAAAGATTAAACTGTAATTTTTCCTATTTTAATTGTTTCAATACGTGTTTTGTACATTTTGATTTTACCTATTCAGGATTTCGGGAGTTAGAATATTCAAGGGCAAATAACAATTTAGTACCTCAACTTTATATGTTGTTTCAATTTAGTACCCCAACTTTAAAACCTTGCAAAAAAGTATCTCAACTTTCATTTTGTATCAATTTAGTACCCCAACTTTAAAACCTTGCAAAAAAGTACCTCAACTTTCATTTTGTATCAAAATAGTACCCCCGTTAGTTTTTCTGTCAAAATAGCAGGGGTATTTTCGTCTTTTCCTTAAATTTAAAAAAAATTAAATTTTTTTTGAATAAAAAATAATAATTTTTTTTTTAATAAACAAATTAAAAAAATTNGGGGCGGGGGGAGGAGGGGGGGAATGGAATCAAAATTTTTTTTTTTAATTTTAATTATTTTAAAAATTTTATTTTTTTTAAATTTTTTTATTCAAAAAAAATTATTATTTTTTAAATTTAAGAAAAAGACGAAAATACCCCTGCTATTTTGACAAAAAAACTAACGGAGGTACTATTTTGACACAAAATGAAAGTTGAGATACTTTTTTGCAAGGTTTTAAAGTTGTGGTACTAAATTGATACAAAATAAAAATTGAGGTACTTTTTTGCAAGATTTTAAAGTTGGGGTACTAAATTAAAATAATATATAAAGTTGAGCTACTAAATTGTTATTTGCTCAATATTCAATTATAATAATACAACCAATAATAATTCTTTATGAAAAACTTAGAGAAAAATTAAAACTTCCAAATTTCAACATAAAAATATGGAGCAAATTCGAACCCTAGCAACTATACTACGATCAAACGAAAATTGGAAGAAATATGGCCGGCATTCAACTATTCTATTACTAACTCTCTCTCACTCTCTCACTCTCCCACTCTCTCTCAGTCCCTCTGTCTCGCCGCCCTCTCGCCACTGCCTCGCCACTCTCTCTCAGACTCTCACTCTCTCTTCTCTCAGAAACCCAGAAACCCAGAAACCCAGTGGTCCACCGTGACTCGCCCCTCTGCCTCGCCGCTTTGAACCCATCGACCGTGAAGGTATGTGCTGCAACTCCAGTTACATGTTGAATTTGTTTGCATATCGATGATTAGAAGTGATTTGAGTACTGGATAGTTTTGTCCCTTTCTACTTCCAGGTGTTATTTGTTTACCCTCCAGAAAAGCAGCTGCTGGTTGGGAAGATAAACTTCTATTTGTGTTTTGCTTTTAAATCATAGTCTTTGTCACCTTATTCAGATTTGAGGATATTAATTATGGTGTGCAAAGAGGCTGTATATAAGTCAGCCTGCCTTGCATTCTATGTTTTCTGTCAGGAAAAGGCAACTTGTAATCTTGAGTGCAGGTGTACATGCTTTGTATTTTTTCTCCATTCCTTTGCATGCTAATGGAAGCTTCCCAGTTTTGTGATTGTCTTTTGGTGTGTGCGTGTGTGTTATGAAAATTTTTCACTTGGGCCAAGAAGCATGACTGAAATCGGGGAATGATTTAGGCTTGATGGGGGTGCTTCTGCTTAAAGTGGACTATGTTTGGCATTATTAAGAATCAATGATAGTTTTTAGTAGTTAGCTGGTTTGTTTTAGTTACAGAAGCTCTAAGCTGTAATAATTTCTCACTTTATTACTGAATAGCGTTCAAATAGCAATTTTATGATTTCAAAAGCATACTTTTGACTGGCAGTAAACAGCATATTGAACAACTGAGTTGAAAACCACAAATTGTTTGAGGTTCATATTCTGATAGTTATCTGCATTGTTTTGTAACATAGCTCTTACAATTGGTCAAATGCAAGGCAAATTCCAGACGGTTGTTGTCAGACATACTGGGCATGCCATACAAGTATGTGTTGTGTTAATGAGTTTAATCCTATGTGTTGTAGGCTACAATTGCACTCTCAGCCAAAAAAAAAAAAACTACAAACTTGCAGAGCAGCGAAGTGAAGACACAGAGAAGCAAAGAGTTGCAGAGGCTTTCTCACTTGAATTGCATTCTACAACTGTGTTTTGTATACAAATACAAAACTGTAAGAAGAATTAGAGAAGTGAGAGCATGAGGAAGAAGGTGGACGAGCGTATCCGAACCCTAATAAGCAATGGCGTCAAAAACAGACACCGCTCCATGTTCGTCATAGTTGGCGACAAGTCCCGTGACCAGGTAAAGAACAAAATGTTTGCGGTGTTGTTGTGCTTTGGTTACTGTTTGTTTGGATGCTGAGAAATTTGAAGAAAATGGAGAAAATAAGTGATGGTTGATGTGTAGTTTTTATTTTGCTGTGTAGATTGTGAATCTTCATTACATGCTAAGCAATGAAGTCAAAAAATCGAGACCTACTGTGTTATGGTGCTACAAGGACAAGCTTGAGCTCAGCAGGTTCAGTGTTTATTTATTTATTTTATGGTGCATTTTATTTTCCGTTCTTTTCCTTTTAGTCCTTAGGTTTCAGTTCAAAAATTGCCTGCACAATTTTGATTCGTTCCGACTATCTAATGCAGTCACAAGAAAAAACGTGCTAAGCAAGTGAAAAAGCTAATGCAGAGGGGGCTGCTTGATCCTGAGAAGGTTGATCCTTTTTCGCTTTTTGTTGAAAGTGGGGGATTGACATATTGCTTATACAAGGATTCCGAACGAGTTCTCGGTAATACCTTTGGAATGTGTATACTTCAGGTAACTTACAAATTGTATCATATCAAATGTTCGAAAGTCTATTTGAGCCCTTGTATAATTAAAGCTGTTGGTGGTGATATAAATTTTCCCCCCTATTTTTTCAACACTAATTTTTCTGTTTTCTCTGCATTAAGGATTTTGAGGCACTGACTCCAAATCTACTGGCAAGAACAATAGAGACGGTGGAGGGTGGTGGGCTAGTCGTATTGCTGCTTCGTTCTCTATCCTCACTCACCAACCTATACACCATGGTTATGGTATGAATAGAACCTTTCCTTCTTTTACACACACCATGGTTATACTGAGTTGCATACTGTTTCATTTTTTGCTTGTTACTACTATTCTTCACAGTTCCTTCGAGTGTAAAATTATCTGTACAAAACTCTTATACATGGCTTTTTGATTTCAGGATGTTCACGATAGATTTCGAACTGAATCCCATTCTGAGGCTACTGGGCGCTTTAATGAACGTTTCTTATTGTCAATTGCGTCATGCAAAGCGTGTGTAGTTATGGATGATGAGCTGAATATTTTACCAATTTCATCTCATATAAGGTCAATTACCCCGATTGCAGTTAAAGAGGTAACCTTTTGGCATCTTCAATTTTTGGTAGGAAGGAACACTGAAATTCAGAAATCTNAATATACAACTTCTTTTTTTCCCTTTTTTTTTTTTTTTTTTTTTTTTTTCTGTGATATCTTGGGCTAAATTGCCAATAATAAAAAAGCTAAATCTGTCTATTTATGTGTATGTGCAATATTATTGTTCTTTTACCATTTTCATTAGGATAGTTTGTAGGACTTAGTGATAATATTGTCCACTGAAGCTTTGAATAACTGTTTTCTTTTGTCTCCTGATCGTGATCAAAGGACTCTGAAGGGATGTCAGAGTCAAACAGGGAATTGAAGGATCTAAAGGAACAGCTAAGTGATGCCTTTCCTGTTGGCCCTTTAATTAAGAAATGTTGTACATTGGACCAGGTAGACTTCTTTTGTCTGATTTGTATTAGTTCTCTCCATCATGTGTTTTACTTATATGACTCGTACTTTGTGTTGGTAACTGTTCTTAAATGTTTGAACAGGGAAATGCTGTTGCAACATTTCTTGATGCAATCTTGGACAAGACACTCCGAAATACTGTTGCCTTGCTTGCTGCTCGTGGCCGTGGGAAATCGGCTGCACTTGGGTTGGCGATTGCTGGAGCTGTTGCTGCAGGGTAGTATGCTTGCACAGTTTGTAGAAATTGTTAGTGTGTGTGCACTCATGTGCATGTACTCTTTTCATAATTCAGACTAATTTTTGTTAGATTATGACATGAGATATATATCTTCTCAGGTTTGCAAATATCTTTGTGACTGCACCCAGTCCCGAGAATTTAAAAACGCTGTTTGAATTTGTTTGCAAAGGTTTTGCTGCACTGGAATATAAGGTACATGCTCTCTGCTCCTTTGGGTAGTTCCAATGTACTCTTGCGGTCTTGCTAAAAATGTAATTCTTATAGAAAATCCACTTCCTCTGCCTTATCTTCAAAGATTCTGTTATTTTTTTCCATGTAAACTATCCCAAAGATATGCTAAAACTTTCATCCCCAGAGAGTAAGAGCCTTCTTATTAGCCATGACCCCAAATAATCCACAACTGTTAAAGAATAGCAATGTATTTTCCAAACATACAGCACTCGGAACATTTGCAACAACCTAACCCAAAGTTGCAAATGGGAAGGACAATGCAAACAAATATGATCAATACTTTTTGCCTCACCTTTGCATAAAATACACCCATGTGGAGACAAACAAACATAAGGTCTTCTTTTCTGGTGCTTATCACAATTATTATCTTTCCTATTGACTATCAACCATACAAAAATCTGCACTTTGTAACACAAGCCTTCTTAGTCATCTTATATGGCTCAAGTACGAGGTCAGCTCAATTTTATATGGCTCAACTGTACAAAAACCTCCAAAAATTAGATTGATAATGAATTGTTAATTGCTCATCTCCATTAGTGTAGTTAAGATTCAAATGTTCCATAAAGTTGTCAATTTCGTGCTAAATCTGATGGCTTTTACACTGAAATTGTTTAGTTCCCAAGCATGGTGGTAGTTGAATATTTTATCTGTGAACTGTGCTTTAGCTTTTATTCATTTCTTATAAAATTATTCTTATTCCGTATTCTTTGTCTTTCTATCATGTATTGCAAACAGTACACCAGTTTTATTAAAGCATACTGTTGTAAGTTGTAACCTATGATTACAGGAACATATAGATTATGATGTAGAAAAAAGTTCCAACCCCATGTTGAAGAAAGCAACTGTACAGATCAATATATACAAGCAGCACAGGCAAACAATTCAGGTAAATTGATATGGATGGTTGGTTTTATCTGTAACATACTGCATTAGCATACTGTGGGTTTGTGAATATTTCTGCAATTTGGATAATAACCATTTTAATAATGTTTATGCAATTACTGCTTGTGTGCATATCAGAAACTGTTATTTAAAAATTATTGGCTTTAGCAGGAGATTACATTCAGCAGATACGCAATATGGATGAACTTTTAATTTGTGCCCAATATTATTCTTAGAATTTTATTTTTTTCCCTTTGAAAAGAAACATAATTTTATTCCTGTCAACCAGTACCAACTGTGGACAAGGAGTCCACTAGAACAAGAACCTAAACACACAACATAAACAATGGTTTTTTTTTCTTTCTCTTCTTCATATACCATCAAAGCCCTGTACAGAGCCTGACAAACTAAGGTTCCAGAACCTGAAAATTAAAACATCTTTTCTGTAAGACACAAAGGAACCGTCTAACTAAATCATCAACCCACTGCAGCTCTTGATTCTAAAAAAATAGCGGAGAAAGAAAAATCCCCGAATTCTACATCAACCGAAGCCCAAAGAGCTGACCAAAATCTAATTCTATCCCAAGGCTCCTCCACTTCTGCCCCTTCATAATCATAAAAATTTCTTCTATTCCGTTCCTGCCAAATAACTTGACATAATGCTAACACTAGGCAGCATAAGGCTTTTTCTTTGTTTTCCCTACCCGGAAACTTATGCTGCTCACTAAACAACAAATACCTATCCTTGAGTATAACCCAGCTCACTTTAGCCTTCTTAAACAATCTCCACCACAGGTTTAAAGAAAATGGGCAATGGAGTACATGTGATCAACACTTTGATGCAGCACAACACAAGGTTGGTGTTGCCTAAGGTTATGTGGGCTTAGGATGAGAATTTAAGAGATATAATAGGTGTAGAGAACAAAGAGGATTTATGGCTGCTGGAAGTTTAGAGAAATAAGAGAGATGGAGAAGAATGTAAAAGGGAAAGAGAGGAGAAGTTAGAGGAGATACCAAAGGACCAAGCCTTGAACAACACTTAATTATTAATTATTCCAAATCTGATTAGGTTTACTGCAATAGTTCCTAATTTTAAACCCCCTAACCACCCTAAAAGTTTGCTTGAACCCCCACCCATCTAGAAACTCTCCCAAAACCCCCTATTATTTATAATAACTTTTTTACCCTTCTGACGCATATACTGACGTGCTGATGCACTGACGTACGGATTGATGTGCTCACTGATGGACTGACACGCGTTGACAGCTTGTGGCCCCCAAAAAAAAACAGTTACACCTTGACTAAAAAAAATTACATTATTACTTGAGCAAGAGAAAAATAATTACACCATTACAGATGATAGAGCTCTGTGCATTTTTTCAATTACAATTGAAACTGAACCAAAATCTTTAGAACTTCAAATCCTCAAATCTTTAAATCTTCAAATCCTAACTGAAACTGAACAATAAAACAATTTCAATTAAAACACTATAATTATATACAAAACATAGTTATAAATGAAACTGAATTTTCTAGAATTGAAATTGAATTTTCACGAAAAAATGCCCATGAGACCATTTCTGTGTTTCAAAATGCCAGATATATTGATTTGAATTAAAATAAAACATTTACAGCTACACTGAAGCCAAAGAACCTGAACAAGAATTTCAATTTCAGTATCCAAACCTGAACCAGATGATGCAGCTCTCTTCAGCAAGGCAGTTTTGGGTACTTGGCTCTACTTTTGAAATTATGGTTCCATCTGGGAGGCCTTGAGAATTAGAGTGCATCTTCAAGGCTTTAATAAATGGACCAATCTCAAGCTCAGGATCCCCCATTTTGTCAACATGACTAAACGTATCCCTGTCATACACACAAAGCATGATGGGAAGATTTGGGTCTGCAACAGAAAGAGTCAATTTTTCATCCCACTCAGTATTCACATTCCTCTTCACCACACGAGTCTTCAGCTTCTGCATCACAAATTACATAGGTAGGTTTAATAAACAAGCATTGAAAGCCTCATATTTTCTATGATAAAGCAACGATTACTTAAAGCCAAAGCAAAAGATCAAACAAGAAACTTCCAGATAGCTTGACTTAAAACCAAATACAAATTTTTAATCAAAAATAAAACTAAAGACTAGACCAATTCAAACAACATTAGTAATCAAACGAATTATGTTATCTACAAGCTAAATATGAAGAAAAACCTAGAAACCTAGAAGTCCAAATGGATGAGGAAATTGAACAACAAAGCAGAAATGAGAACACCATAAAGAGATGGTTCGGCACCTCGTCCTTGCTGAAATCGGAGGATTGCCAGCAAGGGAACTCAGGTCTGCCTAGACCCCATCCGGCGTAGACGTTTGGTTTCACGGCATGTGGAGGGCAGGGGGAGGAAGAGAGAGGAGCCACGGGCATTCCGAGACCGGTCTCATCGGAAACCGTTGCCGGACGACGGAGAATGCGCTTGCACAGCCATGCAGGGGAGAGTGAGAGAGAGAGAATGCAAAGGAGAGAGAGAGAGAGCAGAGGAGAAAGAGAGGATGAGAGAGAGAGAGAGAGAGAGAGAGAGAGAGAGAGAGAGAGAGAGAGAGAGAGA
>QANW01010506.1:550833-560853 GCA_003254865.1 Dryas drummondii | reverse complement strand
TTCATTAGTTAGTTTTATTTTTTAATATTTTTTTAGGAGAAATTACTTTTTCGTCCTTATGAATTGGTCATGTGAACCTCATGTGATTTTAACAGAATTTTNGTCGGCATGTTGCAGGGAGTGGTGGTGGTGGGAGATGTTTTTTTTTTTAATTTAAAATTCATTAGTTTTATTTTTTAATATTTTTTTAGGAGAAATTACTTTTTCGTCCTTATGAATTGGTCATGTGAACCTCATGTGATTAATTTTAACAGAATTTTTGATGGAGTTGACGGAATATCCTTGATTGAAACACTTGAAAAATAATAGTCCTATTTGAAGCAAAGTGAAAACGGGATCCTCAACTGAAAATAGGGGTATAATTATAGTCCTTTTGATAACATTTTCTCTAATGTAATTCCTTATATTCAGATGCATATATGATTATTTAGGTTTGATGCACATCAATGCATTTTGTATGCATTCTTTTTTTTGGTTGCTCTGTGTCTCATATATAAGGTGATTTCCCTTGGTGTATTTGATTTTCTGATGATGTGTTGTTTGTCAACGAAAGAATATCAGGAGGGAACTTAGGGTCTGCTCTGGTAGTAGAAGGGCTAAATCATAGGTTCTTGTCAAGCCGCAAAGAAAACAAAAAGATAAAGTGTTAATTCTAAATCAAAATACACAATTTAAAATGAAAAGGTTTTATGTTATATGCATATATGGAATCAACAATCAATATATGAAATACGGGTTTAGTAAAATGAAAAATACTGAATAGAGGTGAGGGGAGTGTAAAATATGATGGTAAGCAAATATCACTGACCATGAATTGTCTGTATCTTGGCTCAATTGCTTATAATAATGTAAACATAGATGATTGCTATTTGGGAGGCTCTATTGGCATTCCCAGAAAGTAATCCTGCACGACTTGTATTATGCCCACAAGAAAGCCCAAAGGGTTTTTAAGAAGAAAGGGGTGAAGCCTAAAAAATTTTAGAAGGCTGAAAAGTAATTGATGGAAATTTTGTCAATTGAATTAATAGAAGGAGATTCCCTTTTATTAATTTGATTGCTGAAATTGTCATTATGGCATAGAGTATTGGGTAGTTAAGGAAATGTATGATGATGAATAAGCTTAGGATATTATAAATGGGTCTCTTTGGGATAGCGTAACATTTTGGAATTCACTTTGGGCTTCAATTTCTCGTACATTTATCACTTTTTGTTATTCTTGCAGATTGGCGGACTGTGCTTAAATAATCTTCATCATCGTTTTATCTTTTGTCTTTTTGTTGGCTGGTTGGTTGTATGTAGTGGAAAACTTGTCCACAACTTTGCATTCTTATAAGGCTATTAATAAATTGGTTTCTTATAAAAAAAATGAATGAGCATATTTGAAATGGGATTTGTTCATGCAGCTAACGGAAACACTAAAAAGACATAGAAAAAGGAATTTTTCAATATAAGGTGGGGTAGCAACTGGTGTGGAAAGATCCGAGGGAGTTCCTTGAGTTGAATTAGTCATTTACTCATGTGGCATGAAAACAAGATCACTGATGTTGTGAGCACCCCGTTGTTCATCAAGTGTCATGGTAATGCAGGAGCCAAGTTCAAAGTATTTTAAATCAGTCCATCCAAGTTCCAAGCACCACATGAAGAGTCTTTTTTCATTTAATGAATGCAATTTACACATGAAGAGTCTCTTTATGTCACCTGTTCAAGGCATTAAGTGTTATGAGTTATGTCTCTTAGAATTCCTAGGCGTATTAATGTGGGTCTTATTGTTCATGTATCAATGGCTCTATAAAAGGGCTGGTTTGTAACCTTTGAGAGAAGTTAATGGTGAAAGAAATCAGATTTTTCTGCTTGTGTGTGAAGCATGAGTTGACTTGGAGTGATTCCAAGCCACCTTCGGTGAGATGCCGAAGGCCGGTGTGATGCTGGAATTTTTCTATTTTTTATTGGAGTGATTCCAATACACTTTTGGTGTGATGCCAAAGGCCGGAGTGAATCCGGATCTCTATATTCTCATCCCTACTCTTACTATTGTCCTACATCACATGGTTTTTGTTTACGTGAAGTTTTCATCCCATCTTTGTGCTCTTTATTTCTTTGCCTGATATATGATTATTTCATATCTTTTGTTTGAGTATTATAGAATTTATTTAGTCATTCCCAGTGCTTCATTTTGGTTATGGTTGTGAGCATATTGAACAGCATCTAAATAGTTCATAATATTATGTGCGCAATGCATTAAGTTTTCTGCTAAAAGCAATGTTCCAGAAATGCCAACCCTTTGGGGTCACCCTAGGGTATTTCCTGGTAATCATCTGGTATGTTTGGGACAGAGGCACTCCACACACCTATGAATTAATCAGGCTCTTTAAGAGACCTATATCCCTCGTGTAGCCAAAAAAAAAAAAAAAATAGAGAAGTTTTTCGTGCTGATTGCTTATAGGGCTACTTGTTTTTTTGTCACATCTCCTTGCAGTATATACAACCACATGAGCATGAAAAGCTTTCCCAAGTTGAATTGTTGGTTGTTGATGAAGCAGCAGCTATTCCACTGCCAATGGTGAAGTCTCTGCTTGGCCCGTATCTGGTCTTCCTTTCATCTACTGTTAATGGGTAAGAGTCAGCCATGCTGATCTTCCATTGTTTGTGTGTTTTTTATGTTGGGTCTTAATAGTTTCATGGAAGGAATTTCACTTTCCTTGTGTTGTTTCCACGTTTCCTTTACTCATGCTTGATGTTGTCTTCCAATGTATGAGGTCAATCTGAATGCAAATTACATACTAATGCTTATTTCTCTTAAAAATGTAAGCTATGAAGGTACTGGTCGATCTTTGTCCCTAAAACTTATACAGCAATTGGAAGAGAAAAGCCAGATGTCTGCTAAAGGCCCTATATCTGGTATGCTTATGCTTCACTGAACGTGTAGTTTTCCCCTTTCTTGCTCTTGTATTTCTTGGTGAAACACACACTGTTTTAACTCTATAATTGACTTCCTGCCTTGGTTAACTGAACTCAGAATGAAACTGATCACACTGAACTCAGAAGGAATATGATCATATTCATCTGCATGTCTAGATTGATTGCTCACTCTTAGGGCTTCATTAATGATGATCTTACTTTTGGAAATATGGATAAATGATATGCATAAGATAAAATTTAGTAAGGAATTAGCCAAATCAAGGGAACATGCAAACCTCACAAGTTGATTCAGCTTGTTGAGTCAAGACTATGAGAAACTAGATAGCTTTCTTCAAGTTATTTCTTAGTATAATTGTAAAAAATAATAACATTTCTTAAGATGCAATAATTTTTAGTGTGCATTATTTTCTTTTGTCTACAACTTGAAGTAGTCAGAGAGTATTTCCACAATGAAGCTTAAAATTTGTGAGTATATTTATGTTAATGTTACATTTCATCAACTTATCTTTCCTTTATGAAAATACTTTTTCTATATGTTTTTTAATTTTTGAACTTCTGTCTTAGAACAGCCTTATGCTTTAATTGTATATGGCATGATGCTGTTCTGGTCTTCTTTTGAACATAACCTCTGGCTTAGTTCTTTTCGTCTTCTTGTTTCTTTTGTGAATTAAACTGACCTGCTCTTATAAAAAAACTCTGTTTCTTGGATGTGCTTTTTTTACTCTCATCATAGTTTTTGTATACTCTAAGCTTTAGGAGCCTTTTTCTTTTTGCGACTCTTTTCTATGTACTTGTGTAAACTTGGGCTTGCTCCTTTCTTCACTGTTAATTATTTTCTTCAATATACTAAAGTCCTTAAGATTAGTGGGGTGAAGCTGGATCTGATTTTCAAGATCCTTTGAAATATTGGCATTTGAATACACATGTATATTTGGAACTCAAGTGATCATAAGTTGCCTTCTGAGTAATATCATAGTGACTTTTTTCGTCTCTATCTTATCCAACCCAATCAATTCTTAGGTTAAGTTGAGCGTTTTATTTTATTTACTTGGTAATATTCTTGTTTCTGCGACTGGAGTTGTTGACTCTTGTGAACGTGCAATGGATACAAATTTTCAAAGGTTCCGTTTTATGATATTTGGGCCTGATTTGCAGAATTTATATATATCCTTGATTGTAGGTCGACTTTTCAAAAAGATAGAATTGAAAGAATCTATCAGATATGCTTCTGGAGATCCAATTGAATCATGGCTCAATGGTCTACTTTGCTTGGATATAACCAATTCCATCCCTAAACTTAATGGGTAAAATAACTGTTTAGAACTCTGGAACCTTATAATTGAGGAAGATGAAACCATCTCCATTATCTTCATTGATGACCCTCTCTCTGTCTCTCCCTCTCTTGGCAACTAGGTTACCTGCACCTAGTGAGTGTGATCTGTACTATGTGAACCGTGATACACTTTTTTCATACCATAAAGATAGTGAGTTGTTCTTACAGGTAACTATGTATTAATTTTATTTTGATCAATAATTTTGAGTTTCATATTACTTTTTTTGGTGTTTACAAAATCTAATATTTGCAGAGAATGATGGCGCTATATGTTGCCTCACACTACAAAAATTCTCCAAATGATTTGCAGCTAATGGCCGATGCTCCAGCACACCACTTGTTCGTATTACTTGGTATATTTGTTTTCCTTTGAACTGATTTTGCTTGCTTTGTTGCTATGGGCTGGACTTGATTCTACTTTGCATGTGCAGGTCCTGTTGATGAGTCAAAAAATCAACTTCCTGATATTTTGTGTGTCATTCAGGTGTGCATCTGTTCTCCTAGCCCCAACAATAATAGGATCACCACTAACATTACAGATAATAATGCCTAAACCTGCACTTGAAGGTTAGCAAACAAAGCCAAGTTTAATTTGACAAAATTAGGTTCAGGAGGGTGCTATCTTGTCCCTCCATGATGGGGCCTATGCACCTGGACAGAAAAATGGTGCCAACAAAAAACAAGTAACCAAATGGATAATTTTACTAGGATGAGGCCTATCCTGCAGAAAAATGGCAGAATTCCTAGTGTTTGTCTCTTGGACAGAAATTTTGAATTTCAAATTTTTTGTAATTGCATGTGATATTGTGATTAACTTTTGTCTATGCTGATTAGTTGTAGGTTTATGTTCTGTTAATATTAGTGATGGAGAATGATGGAAATCATAATTGTAGGGTTTGCTTGAGCAATTTGATGTGATTAAGGATATGATTAGGGAATTAGAATTAGTAGGATTTGATTTGGTTTGACTTGATGTTCTGATTACTTCTATAATTTGGGCATTGTGCAACTCCTTTGACAGACTTGAATTATGAAATAATGGAACCCTAGCCTCGTATTCTCTCGTCCCTTGTTTCTCTCTATATTTCCTCTTCTATTTATGTTTCTTTTCTAGCTATTGTACTTCATCAATCAGTGTCTAATATTTAGTTTTATCTCCCTGATTTAACTGCTTAGACTTCTTTTGGAAGGATTTTTAAATTTTTTTTTTTTTTTTTTTCTGTTCATATAGTTGTCTAAAGGAATGTGATGCTCAATGTTGTATGTTCTATCCTTTTTTCCTCAGGTCAGCCTCGAGGGACAGATTTCTCGTGAATCTGCAATCAAAAGTTTAAGTGATGGTCATCAGCCCTTTGGTGACCAGATACCATGGAAATTCTGTGAGCAATTTCAGGATATTGTTTTTCCCAGTCTTTCAGGTGCTCGGATTGTACGAATTGCTACCCATCCAAGTGCCATGAAGGTAATCTCTCTCATTGTTGCCAAATTGAGTTTGTTTATCCAAAGTTTTATTGAAATGGTGATTGTTTCTTCCTTAATGATTCTTTTTGGTAGATTGGATATGGTTCACAAGCAGTACAACTATTGACAAGGTATAGTCTTCTTTCACTGCCTGCCCATCTTACCATTATTGTATACCACATACTGGATCTGTATTCGGATGCCTTAGGTTTTGGAGAGAATTTGAATGAATGATTCTTTTATCCCCACATTCCAAACACATCCAAAGAAATGGTTGAAGCTTATAGGTATCAGTCATGCTTCAAAAGTTTCCTAACATGTATTGCATGCCACACTGGAGAGTGGAGTCTGTTGATCAAATATGCATCTCGGTGATGGAATAATGAGAGGGAAGTAGATCAATTGTATAACCCTATCACACAGATTTAAGGAACATCCGATGTGATACATGAGAGTCATTCTAGTGTTTACCCCTGGTGCACCTGTGATGGACGTTGTTTGCATATGGTGCACCTCATTGTTGAAAGCACAAATTTTTGAGGGTTTTAATTTGTTAAAGAGGCCACACATTGAAATCTTATTGTGTTTTTGTACTCTTTGGTTCTAGAATTTTTTCTTGAACATATGGTCCATGTGCTGTTTACTGCAAAACATTGTTGGGGAGACAGAAATTTAAGGAACATCTTATGTGATATGTGGGAGACATTCTAGTGTTTACCTCTGGTGCACTCGTGGTGAACATTGTTTGCATATAGGGCATGGTGTTCTCTGTTGAAGTGCTCCAGATGGCTTGAGGATTTGTGAACATAGAGCAGTGGTTGAGCAGCGTTCAATCTTTTGACTTATCTTCAAGGAAATTTTAATCCCCCTTCCCATTAAATTAGTTGAAACATGCCCTTTAGATATTATTTTGTTTTTATGGCAGCAGAATATGTATTACTTTTGTCGCACTCTGTTAAATTAAAGAAATTGAATTCAGGCTACCGTATGCCTCATTATAATAGTCTTCCAATTCTAACTGTTTTGGTGGAGTGGCTATGTTGAGAATGGGGCACTGTTCAAGCATTATTTTGTAATTTGATTTTCTGATTAATGTAATGTCCGAAATTCATTCTGCTCTAGTAACGGTTGTACTTAATAGTACTTCATTATTGAGATAAAAGTGAGATATTTTGATTAAATGTTATTTGGTTCTCAAACACGATGCAACACACTTATGCTTTTAGATTCTAAAGAATGAGAGTGTTTATAGTTTACTTCTTTACAGGTACTACGAAGGACATTTCGCCCCTATCTCTGAAAGGGATGTTGAAGATGTTGAGACACTGCCTGTCAGTGTCACAGAAGCTGCCAAGAAGGTTCATTATAATCTCTAAGCTTAGTTCCTTTGGTGCTGACTTTGTTTTTTCCCAAATTAACAGCCAAATAAATGAAAAGTTGCGACTGTTCTATGTATCACAGTATCATTCAATACAGCAAGCTAATATTGTAGAGATTTTGTAAACTTGATACTGAATGCAGTACTTGTTCTCTCAAAGTATTTGAGTTGGTCAAACTTGGTTTTGGTGGTTGTATGCTACAAAAAAAAGTTTTGTTGTTTGAATATAGAAGTCTGTAAAACTTTGTGAATCGTGACTTCTCATATAAATATTGAGAAAAATGACAATGATAACTCCATGAAAGTATATTATGCATTGCTTGTTTATTGGTCTTAATCAACCTGTGACCTGGACTCTCCTTTGATTCTTTTTGTGGAATCATATCGTTGTTATATTTAATGTGTAGGTTTCATTGTTAGAAGAAAGTATAAAACCTAGAACAGATCTTCCTCATTTGCTCATTCATCTTCGTGAAAGGCAACCTGAGAAGCTCCATTATATTGGTGTCTCCTTTGGGCTTACCTTGGACCTTTTTCGCTTTTGGAGGAAACATAAATTTGCTCCATTCTATATTGGACATATTCCAGTTAAGATTAGATTTTTCTTCCCTTTCTGAATTTTTTAATATTATAATTTGTTGATGATTTATTAAATGATAATTTGGCATTTTTTTTTTTCCAATGGATTAGAGTGCTGTGACGGGTGAGCATACATGTATGGTCCTGAAATCCTTGAAGAATGATGAGCTTGAAGCTAGTGATTTTCATCCATTTTACCTAGGTGGGCACATTTTTTTTCTAAGAATAACCTATTGCTCTACTTAATTTTTACTTGTAGTTTATATGATTTTAGTTAATAGCTTGATAATTGGTTAACTACTCTAGATTTCAGACGAAGATTTTTGAGACTGTTGGGTCTTAGTTTTCGGACAATGGATTATAGGCTCGCTATGAGGTAGTATCAAAATTTTTCTTCTTCTAATACAGTTCATTGTTAAAGTACTCATACTACTCACAATCTTTCAGCATATTAGATCCTAAGATCAGTTTCATGGATCTAGAACCCAAATCGCCTACTATAGATGGATTCCTAAGCTCAATCAAAGATTTATTGTCCCCTTATGATATGAAGCGATTGGAGGCTTATACCAACAATCTTGCTGACTTTCATATGGTAAGATCTCTGAACAATGGTTGGTGGCCACTGTAATAGTGCCATTTATTGCTTTTGGGTTTTTGTATTTGTATTTTTTGATTTCTTATATTGGGAGGACCAATTAATCCCATGCCAATTCATATTATAAGGAAAAACTAATATTTGTATTGAAAAGCATAATTCGCTTTGCTTTATTATCGAACCATCATCTCAATGTGACAATGTGATTACATGGTCCTCTTTTTGTTGCTTCTTATGGCGAACTCCCGGTTAATTTCGATTGGTTGGGGATGTTCAATTTTCCAACCGTGCTTACCCTTTGCTTACACCATGTTACCTGTCTCCTGGCACATGTTTTATTCTCTTGAAATTATGTGGCCCTCTTTTTGGTTAATAAAATTTATTTAATTAACAAAAACAAAGACAATGTTAATGTGCTTGTTATAACCCTGCACTGCTTATGACATATATTTTATCTTATGCTTCTCATTGCTGTTCTGACTGGTAGAAATTTCTAGTTAAGTTTATTTTTTTTATGAGGACTTACTACTAGTTCACCAACTTGATTCATGGATATGCTTTTAAATGAGGGATTAGTTTTGGCTGTTCATTTTCTTTTTGGCCATTCCTTCTCCATTTTATAAATGAATATGAATTTGAATGGTTTGATTGAGAGAGTGATTTGTTTTCTTTATAAGAACTAAGTTCTGTTTAGGAATTTTTCCTCCAGAAGAAATTGGAAAACCGATGTTGCTGCCCTTGAAAGACTACTAATCTATGCATCGAAAACCCAACACCATCACATTAATTCTGTGTTTGTGAGGTGGTTATTTGCTCTTTGTGAAAATGCAGCCTGCTTTGCATTTGTAAATTGATTTGTAATAGAGAGAGTGAGTGAGGTGGTTATTTACTCTTTGTGAAAAAGCAGCCTGATTTGCATTTGTATATTAATTTGTAATAGAGAGAGACAGAGAGAGAGACAGAGAGATGATTTATTTTATTTTCATCCATTTTCTATAATTGAACAACTTGATTGCTACCTGTGTTTAGACCATGATAGAATATTTCACCAGTGGAAATCATACTAAATGCTGCATATTTATATGTCTAAGTTATGTTTTGTTTTACAGATTTTGGATCTCGTTCCAATCCTTTCACATCTATATTTCCAAGAGAAACTTCCAGTGGCATTGTCATATGTCCAGGCTTCCATTTTGCTCTGCATGGGTTTACAAGGTCAAAATATCTCCTATATTGAGGTTTGTTTCTCTACTTGTTCATGTGATTTTCTTGACTATGTAGTCTATGTTACTAGTTAGATACATGTGAACATGCACTTAAGGCCCGTGATGTTTGAGCTTGTTTTACCTCCCCTTCTCCCCCACCCCAACCAAAAAGGAAAAGACCCAAAAAAGCGGCAGATTCTGAAAAGGGATACTCTAATCATTGATCATCTTAGTGTTGATTTTACGCATACTCTAATCAGTTGTCTCTCTATCAATGTCAATTGGCCATGCTGTAGTACATTGTCTTGCATGTGTATAGTGTAGAACATTTTGCCTTTGGTGATGTCATTTTCACTTAATGTATGTAGGGGCTGATGGAAAGTTTGAAAAGGGAGCAAATATTGTCTTTGTTTATAAAAGTTATGAAGAAGTTCTACAAATATTTATACGCTATTGCATCTGAGGAGATTGAGTCAACCTTGCCTCAACCAAAAGAAGTAAGTTGAGCAAAGTGTTAACTTCTGTTTTTTTTTTTTTATTATTTAAC
>QANW01010506.1:484946-540283 GCA_003254865.1 Dryas drummondii | reverse complement strand
GTGGTTATAGACGAAACGCCGTTTAACTGTTGTTATTAAATGAACTTAATAAATATTGAGGCCATATCAGTGGTAACCAAATAACGTGATGACTAAGGTCAGTCCATGAGCATACAAGCGTTGGGTACTGAGCCAGAGCTCCCTCAGTTTCCCCATGCACTGACCTGGTCACGTTATAAGGTTCATATCTGATCAACCTCCTCGACAATAAATTAAAATAAACTTAGAAACCACGCGGTCTGACATGATTGTCTGCCTCGGGGAGCAGGGTCATGCCGGATCAAGAATTTAGAGAAGCCTAGCAAGTTACGCTAGTGCCAAACCTCTAAATTTTACCTGGTCTTAACAGACAAGGTCGAGAGTACGTTTAGTACGTTCCTAATAGCTGTCGTCGGATTCGGATCTCCAGTTTCCCAACAGGTACAAGTGGGACCCAGACACAGGAAAGGGATCAGGCAAGGGACACACTTTGGTAAAACAGGTAGGGGGAAGGTACCATATCCCGGTTATTGGATTTTCTACCTATTTTCGTACTATATGTATATAAAAATGTCTTTCACAGAGAATGTGCATGATTTTTGTATGGCATATTTGTGTGATTTTCTGTGTGATACCTTGGACGACCTGAGAGTAACGGGCACGTGTTGTGACCTTGGGTTTCGATCCCCTAAACCTCCGGAGGGGTAAGTACGGACTGGTTAGTCGAATGTCCTTCTGGGGAGGCTAACCAATGTGGTATTACCAGGTAAATGGATACTCTCACCACAGTATCGAGGTGGTGGTTGAATTTCCGATACTGGCGGTTGGCCTGTATGTGATCGGTCGCAGGTATGTTTCTAAACCATGTCACGTGACAGGAAGGATTTTCACTGAAAAAGATGTATGAGCATGCAAAGGCTTTACTCACTGATTATTGGCATAATTACCTTTATCATTACTGGCCTTAGTTACAATATTATTGGTATTGATACCCTGTTTTTGAGTGTACATTGCTTTTAAGCTGTTTTCCTTGAAATCCTATAATTTCGAGTATTGTTTCAAACCTAACCAGGATTTTCCCTCGAGGGGAAGCGATGAACGTATGTGACGCTTACCCCCTACTGTACTCTTGTGAGTGCAGATAATCCAGTTGTTGGAGACCAAGATTGAGGTCGTGGGTGTGGCACTTGCAGCTTGTCAGTTTCAGTCTTGCTATCTGGTTTAGATCCTTTCTTTGGATCCGTGGTGGTGTTTCTCTTTCATCCTCGTAGGTGGCATATCCCAATGGCTATCCATGAGTCCAATTTGTTGCACCACTTTGTTGAAGACTGAATCACTCTGGCGTGGGTTGGACTATCCTGACATATCTGTTTATCTACTGTTTACTATGTAGCATTAGGGTTAGTGTATTTGAAACATATAACCCTCACGGGTTGGTACTCTTTACTATTATTTATAATATGAGGCATTTTCATTAATTTCTTCCGTTGTATTTTTACTACTCTGATCCAACCCGGGTTCTTCAATAAAAAGTGCTTAACTCGTTTTAGAGAGCTTGGGAATATAATACTCGGGGTAAGGGGTATTATAGTCTTAGGATCTTTAAGACGGGTGCCGCTGTGGTGTTCCCAGTTTCGGGGCGTCACAAAGACAGTCACAACTTAATTGTGACAATTACAACTTTAGATTAGTTGTGACTAATTAGATTAATTATTTAAAAAAAAAAAATACAATAGTATAGTATAAATTAGGTTAAAACAATACTTTTGCATAGTATTTCATTCCTCTTGAATGAGAGGGGTTCGAATCCCCTCCGTGTTAAATGTTAATTTAATTTTTTGTGTAATGAGTAGAGCTTGGCCGGAGGTCGGCCAGAAGATGGTGGTAGGAGGTCGGCCAGAAGACAGTGGTCGGAGGTCAGCCGGAGGACGGTGGCCGGAGGTATGCCAGAGGACGGAGGACGGTGGTCGGAGGTCGGCCGAAAAAAAGTGGTCGAAGGTCATTCATGTTGCTGATGAGGGAAGGGTAGATTTGTACTTTTCACAATGGCATAGCAAGTAAATATAGAACTGTTGAAGGCTTTTTATTTTCATTAAGGTTTGACTATTCAACTAGTATCTAATCTAAAATGATATTTAATTTTGATACCTAAACCAAAAAGTTATTAAAGTTTAGTAGTTAAAATGAATGTACCTTTTTTGTTTTGGGTTATGAATTTGAGTCTTTTAAATAATATAAATTTCTAAAATTACTCCATTATTTTATTTCAAATTCCTAATCAATAACAAACAGCAAACAGGTATACCAACCAATAACAATGTAGTTTACTAAATTACTCACAAGTTAGCAACTAGGTATCAACCTGCCAGAAATCAAATCCATAAAATTAAGCAACCAAACTCACAACTTAGATTACTAAATTCGTTTAGAAAAAAATTAGCTTTCTAATACGCTTATGTAAATGATTTTTTTATTATTTCTTTTTTAAATCCCAAAAACAAATATAAGCATATCTGCATATATGATATATCGAAATCTTACCTTGCTCTTATTCTGAAACCAAACTTCAACGTATCTTGGCTTCAAGTTAAATTGCTGCAAGTGCCTGTTTCTGAGCCTGCGTAAATTAGTTCAAAATCCAAATATTAAGTTCATGAAAGAGAGAGAGAGAGTTTGACATCTGAATAAAACTACAAAATCAAATGTACACAAATCGATAGCCCTAACCTGGGTGAGAGAGACAGAGTCCGAGTTTTATGGTTTTTGAGAGATCGAAACTCGGTGAGAAAGAGTCTGATTGAGTTTTCTGGGTTTCTAGGTTTCAAAACTCAGTGAGAGAGGGTCTGAGTTTTTTGGGATGATGGGCGATGAACGTGCTAGGATGAGTTTCTAAGTTTTCTGCGTTTGTGGTGAGAGGATGGCGAAAGGGTGGCGAGAGGGCGAGGATTCAACGAGAGGGCGAGGACGACGAGAAAGAGTCTGAACTTTCTGGGATAGGTTTATGAGTTTTTGGTGAGAGGATGGAGAGATTGAGGGTGGCGAAAGGGCGAGGGCGGCGGCGAGAGAGAGTCTGGGTGAGGTTAGGTTATTTCTTTTGAATCGAGAATGAGATGAGAATGTGATTTGTGTTTTAATTTTTTGCTTTAGTGAATTTTTTTTTTTGGCCAAAGTGATTTTCTGTTTTAGTTTTTCAAATTTCTAATTGGGGTATTAAGTATTAACTAGTTTAATAAAAACCTTATATTAAAAGTCCAACACTATATACATTACTTACATATTTAGTTATGTTTTAAACTTTTAATTATTATGTGTTTTATAATTTTTATAAAACATATATATAAGAGAAAATTACAGATTTGGTCCACTTATTTTATACCTAATTCAATTTTGATCTACGATTTTTTTTTAAGTTCTGTTTTGGTCCACTAATTGTTTCATTTGTTCAATAAAGGTTCAGATTTGTGACTTTAAATTCTTTGGGTTGTGTTTTCTTCAATTATAATTGAAGTATAATTTATATTTTATCATTTTTTAGTTATAAAAACAAATTTGGAATATTATAATCTAAGAGAATTGAGATTTGGCAGTTTCAGATACCCGACTTTGGGGTCAATTATCTTGAGTTTTATAACTTCAATTTGAATGATCTTTATATGGTTGTAAAGAAGAAATGCATAGCTTTAAAATAAATATATGTTTGCTGAATTTGGGTGAGATTTGATAGGGTAAAAGACAAGTTAAATTTGAGAAAATAAATCTGGATCTTTATATATTGAACAAGTGGAACAATTACTGGACAAAACATAACTTAAAAAAGATTGTAGACCAAAATTGAACTAGGTATAAAATAACTGGACTAAATCTGCAATTTCCTCTAAATATAATTTATAAGATCTGTTCATTATAACTACTAAAGTTTAATAAAGTTTTAGTTTAACTACCAAAATATAGTTAGATTTTAGTTTAGGTACGTACCAATCGACTTTTCAAAGAGTCTGAATACATAAATGTATCCAAATATCATGTTATTTACGAATCTGCCCTATTATAAATTACGTTTGTCTCATTTTGAATAATACACTAAAATCCAGTAAAGATAGGCCCACAAAATCTCATGACCCACACATCCTTACTCACTCACACACACGCAAAAACTTCACTCACTCAAAAACTCTTTTCACTCTAGAACTTTCAGTAACGCTCACGCACAACTCAATCTCTAGATTGTTCTTCACTTTCGTCACCCGAATTTTCATAGATTTCTTTCAATGAAGCTATTGATTCATCACGCTTGAGTTTGAATTTCTTATATGCCTCACGAAGCTACCTGAGGTGAATTTCTTTATTTTTTATTTTGATTTGTTTAGTTTTCATGTTTGAAGTTAGAGTTTCTGAATCTAAACTCTAACGCTATTACATTTGGATTCAAGAAAGAAATACTCACAAATATGAAGAATCTGAGTCCAAAATATAATTGTGAGTTTGGGTTTGAAAAGCTTTGGAAGTTCTATTTCATTATTTTGGTAAATTAGGTTTTCATGTATAATTTGGATCCAAAATATAGTTCATCTTCTAAGTTTTTTTTTTTATTTGTAATTTATTTACATGATTTTGGTTGTTTATTAGTTAGTAGTCTATTTGAAGAAGAAATTGAAACTGAATGTTGGACTATAATTTATGTTAGAGTGACATATATAAGTTTGAATCTCTGATCGAAAATCTAATCTGTGACTATTGTTCAGAAGCATATTAATTTTATGTTAGAGTGACATATATAAGTTTGAATTTTTGAAAATCTAACCAGTGACTGTTGTTTAGAAGCATACTAATTTTATGTTACAGTGACATATATAAGTTTGAATATCTAAAAATCTAACATGTGACTGTTGTTCAGAAGCATACTAATTTTATGTTATAGTCACATATAAAAGTTTGAATCTTTGAAAATCTAATCTATGATTGTTGCTCAGAAGCATACTAATTTTATGTTACAATCACATATATAAGTTTGAATCTCTGAAAATCTAACCTGTGACTGTTGTTCAGAAGCATAGTATTTTTATGTTACAGTCATATATATAAGTTTGAGCACTGTTAATCTTGAAATATGAGTTTTCTTTCTTTTGTCTGATATAAGTTTTCTTATCTAATTTACACTTTTTGCATTTGGTTTTGGTATTTTCTTAAAGAACACTGGAAATCTTAATAAACATACGTCTTAAAGGTTAATTTCTTTACTTTAGTGGTTGTTTCATTAATATGAGTTTTGTTTCTTTTTTAATATAAGTGTTGTGATTACTGTCATAATTTAAAGCATTGTAGATGCATGACAATCATACATTTGCACATTTGCACTCTAAGGATATGGTTCAGCTCTAGTTATAATGTAGAGATTGAATTTAATGGGCAACTAATAATGACAAATACAGAATTGTGACTGACATGAAAAAACCAAACCCAAACTAGCAGAATTAGGTGTATTAAAAGCCAATCCTAAACTTGTGACTGACAATGAAAATCCAAATTTAATTTTGAAGATTTATCATATCATACTTTCCATTGTAGATTTATCACAATTTAAAGCATTGTAGATGCATGACTATCACACATTTCCATTGTAAATGCTTATCTAAAACCTAAATTTAAAGTATTTGGCCTTTATCATAATTGAACACCAATTATCTGTGATTGAACACTTATTATGTTAATGTGATGAATGTGGTAAGCTTCTACTGTAAGGATATGGTTCATATCTAGTTTTAGTTTACAGATTGAATGTAATACGTACGTTTAGCATATGTATATTTTCTTTTAAATTTAATGAAATTTTTTTTTTCATGTGTGAAAATGGAAAAAAAAAAAAAAGTACAGAACATAAAAGAAAAGAAAAAGAGGGAAAAGTAAAGATATAAAGATCATAAGGATAAGGTCTTCTTCTAGACAATTTAGGTGTAACATGGTCTTTTTCTTAAAGAAAATGGATGCAATTAAGGAAAAGTTAACAGTAAGGCAAATTAAACTGTTGAAAGAGACACCATTTTAGAGTTTTATAAAACCATTTTACAATGGCTTGATGAACAATAAATTTTTGTGGAAGTCGGATGCAGATATTAAAAGGTTATTAAAATCTTTTGATGCACAAACAAACAGATTCTGCTTTCAAAAGAAACATTTGAAGATAAAAGCAAAAGATGTCTTTACCATATTTGGCCTACCAGTAGAGGGGAAACTACCAAAGCTCAGATCTGAAAGGAGGCACGAGTCATCATTTCTTGATAGGTATTTGAAGTCAACTAAAAAGCCAACTCTTGCATCATTGTATACTGCACTTCAAGATGCATTTGATGTTGGCACAAAACACAAAACACATAGGAAGAAGGTGAGAACATCAACAAAAGATGTAGAAGCAAAGGACAAAAAGAAAAACAGAGAAGGTGATGATGAAGATTATGACAAGGATGTTGTCAGATTGATTCTGTACATCTTATTTGACAGGACCGCCCCCGGATTCCACCCTGAATCTCAGAGGGTCCTGTGGGAATCCAAAATCAAGGAAAATCCTATCGAAAATTAGGCAGAACCTCCCTTGAAAATTGTAACGACCCGACCCAAAAGTTGACTTTTAAAATGAATAGGCTTTCTATTTAGACTTCGGGTCTGTTGGAAAGGTCTCGAGCCCACGAGTTTGTAGACACGCGGCACGCGGCACGCGTCAATCGGAGTTACAGTTTGAATTTTACAGATGTTCAAAGTGAGGGGCATTTTTGTAATTTTGTGTTAAAGGGTTTTAAAACCCAAAAATCATATTTCCATTTGGGGATTTTCTCTCCTCTCTCACGCATCTCTCTCTCTCCTCGGTTCTCTCCTCTCCGCCGCCCCTCTCTCTCGGGAACTTCGCCGTCCGACCACCCCACGACTAACCACTGGTACCGGCGACTTACTCTCGCCGTCGCCGACCCCCAGCAACCCTCCCCTTCACCGGCCGACCACCGTAGACAGAGAATCGACGCGAGACAGAGAAGACGTTCTCGCCGGCGATTTGTTCTTTCCAGCGACGACGCGACACCGGACCCACTGGGTCTTGTTCGTCTCACCACGGCGAGTTCAGCCGTGGTGTCCTCCTGCTCCGATGATGCTCCATGACGGAGCAATGAGCTCGAGAAGTCCAACTCAGCCGCCGGCTTCCGCCGTCGATTCTGGAGTTTCTGGCGAGATTTGGCCGTCGACCCAGTTACCAAAATTGATCCTCTAGGTATGGGCTATCTTTCCCCTAAGGTATGGTTGTCCAATTTTGAGAAATTTGGAAATCGAATTTAAGGGTTGAACAATTTCGAATTTATCTTTGATTTTTCGAAATTGAGTTGAATTTGAATTGTTTTTTTGTGCAATTGAAGAATCTTGTGTGCAATTAAGATTAATTGGAGCTATTTTTGGGTGAATTCTAGGTCATGCCGCCGCTGCCACCATCAGCTCCGCCACTCATGGTGGCGGGTTGAGTGGATTCTCTTGTTATTCAGCCTCCCTGGGACTCTCAGAGACAAATCCAGACTCTATTGTGTTTTGGGTGAGTTTTGGTGTATTAGTTGGAGTCGGGCAGCCATTGTACATGGTGGTTATCACCAAATCGATTGATCAACGGCCAAATTAATATTCTTTGTGAACTCTGGAATTAGATTGTAATGCATTGTTTTTATGGACAGATTATGCATATCCTACGGACAACAATTCGTGGCCGATCTATTAAGGAAACCTTAAGCCGTGTCATGGTGGTTAACGGACGTGAGAAAGGTATAATTGGTATATGAGTATATTGCAATGTTTTTGTTTTGGGTGTGTATTGAATTGGAGTTAGGTTGATGGTTTGCTATTGGTGGTTATTTGTGAATTTAGGATGTTTGGGAAGCTCAATTATGTGATTGGTCAGTTGTCGAACTTGGAATCGAATTAACAAGGTGGTTTAGATAATTACTTGGTGGATGGAGCCTCGTCTTTTGGGTATTTCTAGTGACGAACAATAAGGGATCGTGAAATGGGAACGTATTTCCGAAAAGGATTAGACATTGATCGGTTAAACAGTGAGTGGACCTTACTTCCTTAAAATGATTTATGAAATTTGCATTTTTATCTTGGTTAATTGAATTTGATTTGGGATTTGATGAAAATGTTAGATTTCGGATTTCAAATGCTTTATAAGTAAGTTTTTAAACATATATTTACATGTTGGTTTTAGTGAGTTGTTGGGTTTTGGAAAAAGGATTTAGTTTCTCATTTTATATACAAGGTTCATTTAATATTTCGAATTTGTCGAAAAGTATTATGTTGATATATGGATTTTAAGTTTCTTTTTGGGAAGTACAATGATATTTATTTTTGTGGAAAAAGAATCAATGATTTTGGTTATGAAAAATGGGTTTCAAAAGCCACTCTTGCAGTACCCTCCAGGTTATCAGATTTGACAGGTCTTTGGGACCCATCACGGCACACATATAGACTTTGGGCCGTGTGTCGGGATGTTTCGCCCTTTGGGGGCTGCTCTGCGTGCACGTATGACCAAGATTGCCTGCACGTGCTGATTTTATTCACACGTGTGTATGGCTAGGATATTGCCTGCACGTGTTGGATTTACTCCACACGTGTGTATGGCCAGGATTATTCAGGGTATATAGCATGGTGGAAAATTAAATGGTTGTCTTCAGAAATTATTAAATATGATTTTAAGTGAGGGATTCTTTTGAATATAATCAAGGTTGCTGTTACGATGTTTTACGGTTCTTTTATTTTAGAAAATTATTATCTTGAGAAAATATATATTGTTTTATTGGATTTTCTTAAGTTTGAATAAACTTTGTGATTTTAAAACTGGGGGATTTCAAAGAGTGACGTGAGGTCTTAGTGAAGATTTGATTTTAAAGGAATTTGAAAGGATGAATAACTTAATGTTTTGTTTCTTCATTTGTCCACTCACTGGGAGTGGGAGTTATCTCACATTTTCTGTATTTTGTTTATAACATTTTTCCCCCCACGTGTTATAGATCGCTGAGGTTGGGCCGTACCACGTCGAGGCAGGACTTTCAGTTCTTCGGCGTCATTTCTCTTAAGTTGTAGAATTAACTTTTAGTTTGTAAATGGAGTTTAGTTATGCTCTGATTATCATGTGCTTTGGTGAATAAGAACTATTTGGTTTTGGCTTTGTGAGTGAGTTTGAGACTCGTTTTGCTTGTGGTAGAGGTGGCTGAAGAAATCTAGAAGTGTTTTTACAAGTTTATAAATTTCTGGGTTAGTCCATTTTCAGGGGAGGTCCTGCCGAATTTTCGGTGGGATTTTTCCTTGATTTTGGATTCCCGCAGGACCTTTCCGGGTTTCAGGGTGGAACCCGGGGGCGGTTCTGTCAAAAATGGACTAACCCAAAAATTTGAAAACTTGTAAAAGCACTTCTAAAACATCAACCACCTCTACCACAACCAAAAAGGGTCTCAGACCCAACAATTTAAAAAAAAAACCATCTTAAAATTTAAGTGTGGTTATCAGAGTCACTAATCTATTACAAGAAATGTTTACACAATGAAAATGACGCCTACAAGGTTCGAGTAAGGATATAGACGTATATGCCTCGACACGATTGGCTCGACCTCCACCAAAGCTACTACCTGGGGGGAAACAATTTAAGAAAAAACAAGAAAATTGTGAGATAACTCAGTGAGTAGACGTGTTAAGAAAACGAAATATAAATTTTTTTTATCATTTTAGAAGTCTTAAAATAAAAATCTCTAAAACCTCACAATCGTTCTTTGCAATCCTTCAGTTTTAAAACCATTTCGCAATCCATTTTTGAAAATCATCTCAAATAAACCTCTATATACTAAAAAAGCAATAAAACTTTTCAAGCTGAGAAATAGCAAATATGAATTGAAATTATCTTTATAAACTGATATCTCAAAACAATTATACTTAAAACTCACAGCATACTTGTACCTATACTGTAGACAATGTCCTGGCCACAATCCCACGCACGGGTAGGCTTAAATCCTGGCCACAATCTCGTACATAGCGGTTATTTTGCATGAGCAGGCTTGTATCTTGGCCACAATTTTGTACGGAGGGGTCATTCCGCACAAGCAGACTCGTATCCTGACCACAATCTCGTACGGAGGGGTCACTTCGCACGAGCATGCTCGTCTGATCAGTGCATGCATTTACACAGCATTTCAAGATACTCTTTAAAATCTCTACTTACTTTTGAAATATATGAATAACCCTTTTCTTTCTCTCAACTCCCTCAATGATCCAAACCTTAAAGTGTCATTTCCTCAAATCACAAATGTCTCAAACCAAATATAAATATTAAATGGGATGAACATCCAAGATATATGTAATCTTTTCATAAACTAAGTAAAATTACAACACGCCTGTTAAATAAAGGTATCTGCAATATAAATTCATGTAGAAATGTATGTCAAAATATTTCTGGATCGCTTAAAATTATAGATTCCAAGATCAGGAAAATCGAACTAACATAAACGGTTATTTAAGAAAGCTTAACATTTAAAACTCAAAGTCAATTCATATATAACCAAAGAGATTGAAATCACATAGTAAAGCATAATTTATTAAGATCAAAGTGCACTCACAAATTGGGACTTCTTCATAGCTTGGAAAAGTTTGGAAAAGCTAAAAAGCTTTTCTTCCCAATCATTCTTGAAAATGAATTTCACTACACTTTGCTTGTACTTGACAAAGAAGAGAGAAAATGGACTCATTATGATCCATTGAGGAAAAAGAAGTTCAAATCAAGAGACAAATGCAAAGAAATGGATGAGAGTTATGTAAGTAAGAATTTAATTTTATGCTTTTCTATATATGTCAATGCTTGCTTGAGTTCTGAGTGTTTGGTTTGGCCATTTCATCTTTTTCAAAGTAATTTTATGCTTTTCTATATCTCTCTCTTTTTCAAATATGAGTTTTATTTTATAATTTACTTTGGTTACATTAGGCATTGATGTGACTAACATATATAATTGCCAAATTAACATCGTGATGGTATTGAAGATTGGATGCGAGGGATCAAAAGAAATGGGGAGCAAATGCTCGAAATAGAATTAAGATTGAAGAAAGTTCCACAACCAGGTAATGGAGAAGGATACATTGTAATAAGGGAAGCATTAAGCGCAAATGAAATTACACTACACCAAAAACCTTGATAGACATCACTTGTTTAATATCAGTTTTTGTAAAAACTGATATTAAATCATTTTAGATATCAGATATTTTTTTCGACGATATCGTAATTTATTAAGATATCACCTAATAATTTTAAATAATTTTTGCGATATCTTAATTTTTTCATTTTGATTAAAAACTGATATATAAACCCTTAACTGATAACTTTGTTTTATCTAAAAAAAAGAGGCGCATAATTTTCCCCCCAACTTAAATTTTACCCAAGACTTAGACACATTCCCTCTCACACTTAGACACATTAATTGACTCACAGTACACATTCACTCACGCCCAGCCCGTACGTACTCCTCTCTCGTTCTCATCCTCACTCAGTCGACGTTGCCTTGCCGCTGACCTGGCCGGCGTCGCGTGCATCTGTGGTGGTGTGCATTGGTGGTCGCGTGCGTCGGTGGTCAAGTGCATCTATGGGCTCTCTTTCTCATTCTCATTCTGGGCTCTCCTTCTCAATCTCTCGTGGGTAATTAATTTTTCTTTGTCCTCTTCTCACTACCTCATCCTTATGGGTTCATTTGCTGAAGTTAGGGTTTGCTGTTCTTAAGGTTTTTCTTCAAATTAGGGATTTTTTAGGTTCTTTGGTTTCTTGAAATTAGGGGTTTTCTATGAATCTAATGGAAAATCTCTCTTTTGATTGATGGAGAAAACATAGATATTATACACTAATTATGAGATAAAAGATGGGAGGGGGATTAGATTGCTCTCAACTATTATAAGCTTTATGTAGAAACTGTAGATCACTAATTAAATGGGCTGATACATGGATTCCGAGATAGAAGAGATCAAGACATATATAATACTTTTAATTGAATTTCATTAGTTGTTAAAAGTTTGTTAATGAGTCTACTACTTCTGCAATCACCTTGTGTTTGCCATCAGATTTAATCACTTAGCTTTTAAGAAATTATGCTATTCAAATACTTGGTTATGAAGAATGGTTGCCTGGGCTTGTTTTTTTGGTCTAGTCTAGTGTTTTCTCGAAATGTCACTATTTTCATGCTTACATAAACGTGTGGTTCCTAATCCTTAGGCTTTAATGCATAAATGGTCTTTCATATTTGTAACTATGCCTATGTTAGAGTTTGGACATTTTTCTAATTAACTATGTATCATTTGTTTTCATGGCAGTTTTAGAGAGAATATAATAGAGTACTTACAATCTCTACAGGAGTTGCTAACAAAGGTATTCTTCCCAACTATTTTGTTTGATCACATACATGATAAGACTAAATTGTCTTTTGGTGCAACCTACTGTGATTTAATAACATGTTTGACAAATAAACTGTGATATATATAGGTAGGTAGCTTTGAAAAGCTATAAAATTTGCATCTTAATTTACCTAATAGAATTTAATTGGTTTCTCTTTGTATGTGAAGTTGATATATGAGATATCATGGATAAATCATGGATACATGCTGATAAAAGGTCTATGGAGTATGAGGTGGGAGTTGAGAATTTTTTTAGGTTTGCATTAGGGAATGCTGCCAATTGTGAGTACTTGTATTGTCCTTGTGTGAAATGTGGGAACTTGCGTAAATGGTCTGTTAGAATTGTAAGGGAGCATCTGTACTTTTATGGTATTGATCAATGGTATGAGAAGTGGATATGGCATGGTGAAGAATCTGTTTGTGGAACAGAGGAATCTGAACATGGTGTCTTCGGGTTTGAAACAGTTGACATGTGTGAAGATGCCTATGATAATTTCTCCGAGGATCCATATGAGTTTAGGAAGTTTGTTGAGGAAGGAGAGAGACCCTTATACGCTGGTTGTGAAACTTATAGCAAGTTATCTGCGTTGGTCAAATTGTTAAACTTAAAGGCAAAGCATGGGGTGACAGACAATTTCTTTTCTGATATGTTGGTTGCTTTTGGAGACATGCTTCCAAAGGGAAATGTTCTACCATTGTCTATGTATGAGGCGAAGAAGACATTGTCTGCTCTAGGAATGTATTACCAAAAAATACATGTTTGCCCGAATGATTGTATCTTATATCGAAATGAGTATGAAGATGCAATAAGGTGCCCTAACTGTGACCTTTTTGGTGGAAGGTAAATAAGGGATTAATTGAGAAGCAAGGGGTGTCAACCAAAGTCTTGTGGTACTTTCCACCCATTCCAAGGTTTAAATGAATGTTTAAATCTTGTGAGTCATCAAAGAACTTAACTTGGCATGCCGATAACAGAGTGAGTGATGGAATGATGCGTCATCTAGCTGATTCTCCAGCTTAGAAGTTGGTGGACCATAAGTGGCCTGATTTTTCTAGTGACCCTAGAAATCTAAGGCTCGCCCTTTCGGCTGATGGAATAAATCCACATAGTTCCCTCAGCAGCCGATATAGTTGTTGGCCCGTCTTCTTGGTGACTTATAATCTTCCTCCTTGGTTATGTATGAAGAGGAAGTTTATGATATTAACATTGTTGATTTCTGGTCCTAGGCAGCCCAGAAACAATATAGATATGTGTTTACAACCATTAGTTGAAGATTTGAAAGCACTTTGGAAGGAAATAGACGAAGTGTATGATGGATTCCGAAAGAATACATTTACTTTGAAGGCTGTACTTTTATGGACAATCAATGATTTTCCGGTGCACGGTAACTTGTCTGGTTGCACATTTAAAGGCTATAAAGCATGTTCCATATGTGGAGAAAACATTGATTCTGATCGGTTGAAACACAGTAAGAAAATCTGTTTCCAAGGACACAGAAAATTCTTACCCCGGCACCACCCATATCAGAAACAAATGGCTGCTTTTAATAACAAGCAGGAATTGGGTGAGGCTCCTACACCTCTAACTAGAGAGGAAGTCTTAGAAAAGGTGTCGGGAATCAATTGTAAGTTTGGCAAGAAACAAGCAAAGAGTAGCGTGTGTGGTGAAACTCATACTCTATGTTGGAAGAAAAGATCTATCTTCTTTGACCTTGAATATTGGAAGTCACTCTATATTCGGCATGCCCTAGATGTAATGCACATTGAAAAGAACGTGTGTGAGAGTATAATTAGAACTTTAAACATTCCAGGGAAGACAAAAGATGGGGTGGCTGCCCGTTTAGACCTTATGGAAATGGGGGTTCGACTTGATTTGGCACTAGAAATAGGGAATAAGAGAACGTTTTTACTGGCAGCTCCATATACGCTGTCTCGGGATGAGAAAAGAGCTATATGCAAGTGTTTGTTAGGAACAAAGGTCCCAGAAGGTTACTCTTCAAATATACAAAACCTAGTGTCCATGGAAGAGCTGAAACTTTTTGGTCTTAAGTCTCACAATTGCCATATTTTGATGCAACAACTGCTACCGGTTGCCATACGTTCAGTGTTACCAAAGCATGTGAGATATGCGATCACTAGGTTTTGTTTCTTCTTCAATTCTCTATGCAATAAAGTGGTCGATGTTTCCAAGTTGGATAAAATCCAAGATGATCTCGTGATCACCTTGTGTTTGCTGGAGAAGGTTTTCCCACCTTCCTTCTTCGATATTATGGTGCATCTAACTATTCACCTTATTCGAGAGGTGAAATTGTGCGGACCTGTTTATTTTAGATGGATGTATCCATTTGAAAGAGGCATGAAAGTGTTAAAGGGTTATGTACGGAACTGTTTGCGACCAGAGGGCTGCATTGCTGAGGGTTATATTGGTGAGGAAGCTGTGGAATTTTGCTCGGAGTACTTGTCGAATCTGAAACCTATTGGACTTCCATCTTCTTCGCGCATGGGTATCCCAAACATGAGCAGACCGTTGTCCGGTGCTAAGGTACATTCTGTACAGCGTGAAGAATGGGAGCAAGCTCACTGTTTGGTTTTGGAGAATGCCTCAGAAGTGGAACCTTATGCCGAGTATGTCAATTTCTAGACTTAGCTTATTGTAGTTTGATTTATTGTGAATTAAATATCATTTACATGGTTATGAGTTATTGTAATCTATTTGTAGATTACATAAGGCCTACTTGAATGATATTCATTTAAGTAAAAAAAAGAGTGAGAAGTGGCTGCTAGAAGAGCACAATCGGACATTTATCTACTGGTTACGTGCCAAGGTAAATGTGTAACATTTTGAAAGCACAGTAATTCACTAGCTAGTACACTCATTTGGTGCATGTCCAACAATTTTAATAAGTCTTCTTTAAAATTTATTTGATTAGGTGGCATATGATATCAATCATGAAGAAAAGGACATAACAGACTCATTGAGGCGGCTAGCTGAAGGTCCACCTATGAGTGTGCTAAAATATGAGGGTTATGAGATAGGAGGGTGCCATTATCACACCAAGGCACGTGACGATGTTCGTGCTGTTCAAAATAGTGGGGTGAGCTTGACAGCCACGACCATGCAAGTGGCGAGCGCGAAGGATAAAAATCCTGTATACACGAACATGTGTTTCTATGGGGTTATCAAAGAAATCTGGGAGCTTGATTACAATATATTTCGGGTGCCTTTGTTTAAGTGTGAATGGGTAGAGAATAAGAAAGGAATACAAAATGATGAACTAGGGTTCACTTTGGTTAACCTAAATAGGATAGGTCATAAGAGAGATGTTTTCGCTTTGGCTTCCCAAGTGAAGCAAGTGTTTTATGTAGAAGACCCTCTAAACTCTAATTGGTCAGTGGTTCTTGTAGCCCCTAATCGTGACTTTAAGGATGGTGCTTATGAGGCTGAGTTAGAGGACACCGTGTTTGACCACCAATCATTTAGCAATGGACTGCCATCTGTTGATGATTTTGATGATCTCTTGGGTGAGGAAGTTGGCACATACAAGAGAGATAATTGTGAGGGTATTTGGATTGATTACTCCAAGAAAGATGGAAGATGCATGACATGCTCATGAGAAATGCTTTAGGAAAAAAGCTGAAGGTGGAGTACAGTCCGCATAGGGTTCCAGTAGGAGCAACGCGTCCAGTACTGGCTTCCTACATAGGGGTTGTGACCCGAACCGCAGTGCCCATCACTGATGAAATCTGGCTGAAAGTGGATAAAAGTCTAAAGCAAAAAATATGGGAAGAGGTGCAGGTAATGTAGATCTTAACCTTACTTAATTATTAAATAGGCTTCAATTATGTATATTTAACCATATTTATAGATACATATATATGTTTTATGTGACCTTGATGTCTTACCAATGTGGTGTTGGTTGTAGGGTGCATTTGATCTTGACCCTACAAGCAGAAAAATGGTGTTGGCTTCTGCTGGCAGCAAGTGGAGATTATTCAAGACTACATTAACAAAAAAATTCATTTTTCTGTACAAGGACGATCCGAAAGCACTAGAAACCCCACCCAAGGTGTATGAGTTCATTCAAAAAGATCTATGGACAACTTTTGTGGCTACTAGGCTTACAGATGACTTTCTGGTATTTATGTTAAACACCTCTGCTGGTTAGATATTACATTAATGATGGAGATGTATAATTGTGTGATTTACCTATGACTTTGTCCTTAAAGGTTTGCCCAACTTCTTGTTCTAACTGCAGGCCAAACATGAAGCTCACAAAGAAATAACAGGCAAGCGAAAATATCAACATAAACTATCACGCAAGGGCTACATTGGCTTGGAGGAAGACTTGGTACAAGCTCCTCCATAAATAAACTGTCTTATCTTTGTTTTTGATTAATTGCTCGCTAATGATTGGTCTAACTTGCTGGTTGTATATATGGATAGAGGAAGCAAAATGTTGGGGAAGATGAGATGGACCGTTCCTCCTATGGAAGAAAGCTCGTGAAGACAAGAATGGGAAGGTGGATGATGAAGTGGCAGTGGTTGCCAAAGTCATTGTAAGCAGCATATATATGACCAAGTGTTGACTTAAGATTGCCTAAGTGATTGCTATTATTGTAATTAAACTGATAAATTAATTTTTGCAGGATGAGTTGTTGGAAAAAAAGAATAAAGGGGAGCTGAAGATAGAGGGTTCTAAGGATATTCTAACAATGGCTTTGGAGACTCTCGAGCATTCTGGTCGAGTAAGAGCTGTTAGGGGGAATGTCAACCCTTCAACATTCCGAGAAAAGCGAGGGATACGATTTTGAAGAATGAGTTGTTGGCCATTCTGAAAAAGGAAAATCAAGATCTATTGGAGAGGATTCAAAAGTTAGAGGAAAAGGGTGTTGGGAAGGAACAGGTGACACCCAATATTGTTCAAGGTCAAGGTATGGTGTCCGATAAAGCAAGTTGCTTTTATGAGGACAAAGCTAAGTATGTGGATCTGCAACCAGATACTGAGGATAAACAAAATCTAAAAGTGCAAGTGGAAGTGGGGATGGATATGGAAGATACGAATAATGCAGACACATTGAAGGTAATGAACCATTAATTGCTAATATTTTCATATGACATACATCTATCTAGCAAACTTCAATTTCATGGTTATGAGACATTTAGCTCACAGTATTGGACTTTTATGGTTATGAGACATTTGTCATCTATTTTTAGGAGAAATCATGCATGCTGGTAGTGGAATCCATCAAAAACATTGTCGCATATGGTACTGTCGTTGAGATGAAATCTGAGACCGTACATGGTGTTCCTTTGGCAAAGGACTGCTTGCGGGTTTCAATTGACATGGCCACTGATGTGGCTGCTTTGCTTCCAATTCCTGTGGGTGACGAGTTGGTAAATGTTGGTCAAGCAGTTGGCAGCCATGTGGCTTGGCCGAGGGAACTTATTATTGTTCAGCATGTGAAGGTAATTAAACTCTCCCTACTGTAATTTTTTTAAATGCCAAGTATACACTTCATGAATATTGATCTAAAGACTCAAAACTGAGTGTTTGTATTTGACACTGTAGAAACAAACAAGGCAGGTTCCTATGATGGTGAAGGAGTTATTCAAGAAAGATGACCTTGGGAAGAAAGTTCCTAGCAAATGCATGCTGCTGTATCGTTTCGCGAGGGAGGCGATGGCTACATCTGGAAAGGCTCTCACAACTAACATAGATGAACAAGTGTTTGGAGCTGTCTGACGACTTTATATCCTGAGAGAGGATATTACTTCCCTTATGGAGATGTCAGAATTATCAGCCTCATGCATAGTTGTGTACATGAGGTAATTTAGGGAATCGTTCAAAATTTATTTCTTTTATATCAGGAGTGTAGTACAAATTGGATAATAACAGTGACATTATAGTACAAATTTCATCTCGGTTTATGTTAAAACACTGAAATATAAAATAGCATAAACATCAATTTACCAAAAACAACCAATATCTAAGTAACATTACAATATCAGTAAATATAAAAAAACCTGATGTCCAACATGGTTTTTTATATCAGTTATATATCAAATACAGATGTTTTCGATACATTCAAGCATCTATTTACAGGAAAAAACCAGATATGTAACATAGTATATAGATCAGTTATAGGAGAACAAAACGATATCTAAGGTAGAATTTCATATCAGTTTACCAAAAATAACCAATATCTAAGTAACATTACAATATCAATAAATATAAAAAACCTGATGTCCAACATTGTCTTTTATATCAGTTATATATCAAATACAGATGTTTTAGATACTTGCAAACATCTATTTACATAACAAAACTCGATATATAACATAGCATATAGATCAGTTCTATCAGAATAAAACGATATCTAAGGTAGTTCACATATCAAAAATCACATAAAATATGATGTGGAAAGCATAAAAAAATACATTTAATGGGTTTTTCATATCGATAAATATATGAGAACGGATGTCTAAATCAGATTTTAGATCATTTACATAGTAATTAACGATGTCTTTATTCTCTTTAATATCAGTTTCAGAATCTTAATGCACCATAAAATTGGAGAACTGATATCTAAAGGGCCCATTGGACATCAGAATTTAAACAAAAAAAAATGTCTAACCTCATTGTAGATATCAATGTAAAACCGATATCTTAAGTAAGTACATTAGACATCGCCTGCCTAGACATCGCCTGAAAACATGAAAAGACATAAGTTATTCACTGATATATAAGGGGGGTATTTGTTGTAGTGTTAATACCATAAAGTGGATCAATAGGCATTGTAATAAACTACGCAGATTCAACTTTGAGCATGACAAAACATGTGCACAGCAAAAACAAACTTCATAAGTGTATTTCCTCCATGAAGTTGCAATTTTGTGAAAAAATGAAACCTGTGCTTACATTTAAATATGATTTGCAGATTAGATTGTGGAATGTTTGTCATCTATTATATGGATGAACTATCTAAAGGCCATGATTTAAAGAAGAAATTTGAAAAAGAAGCGGTGATAGAGTTCAGAGCCAAGACAATTTTAGAATTCCTGAATCATGAAGGTAGCTGGATATCAAAGTCGATCACAACAGCTTCATTTAAAAGAAAGAAGGCACAAAATGAAACAAAAGATGACTTTTGTTAAGAAGGGAAACTGAAACATGTTGCTTTGAGAAAGGCACTTACACAATTACACTGTTTTTAGGAACATCTTCATTTACTAGGAGTCTAGATTTGCAAATCTAGTTTTTGTTATGTTTTGAGGTAATTAGAATACTTTGTATTCAAGTAAACGTTTGAAAAGATTGTCTAATATCTATTTAGTTAATGTGTATGGCTTTTGCAATGATGTGGATCAAATCTCTTTCTGGAAGAAATTTCAAATTCAATATTTGTTACTGCACTAATATGCCTAGCCCATGTAGGTCCTTTTCTCATGTTTTGAATTTGATTTTTTCTCTCTTTTGGGTGAATAGTTAACTTAAGAGTTACATACCCTGTCAAAATATATTTGGCGATGAAAAAATTTGTTTCAAGCAAGTATTAGATTGTGTAGTAATTATTTGCTATGCTTATGGAAGTTCAAATATATTATATGAGGCCTAATGATTTGATAGTTGCTATTTTGCAATACCAGAAAGTGAATTGTTAATTTGTTATACGCAATTCTTGTCTCACCTTTTTGCTAATTGTTTTACCTCTCAATTCCAACTATAATGAATTTGTGCTTGTTTTATGAATTCACTGCCTTCATGTAGTTATGTCTTGGTGCCTGACTTTATTTTTCATTTGCCAACTACTAAATTGCATCTCCATAAGAAAACACTAACCAATGGATGCCCAGCTGCTATTTTAAAAATGTGTCATATTTCACCTAACTGTCCACCCTTTCCTAGTGTCTCTAATTTTAATTTATTGGGTGTTGCTGTTTGTTTAGGATTTGTCATCATGTGTACATTTGGGAAGGAGCGTGCTAAAGGATTCTAGGTGCAGCTAATACCATTGTTTAAGTGTACCCTCATAGGATAGTTCATGTTTGTAGATAGGAAACTAGGATATGGTTTTGGTTGTTGTAAATCTGATAAATTGAACTTTAAAGCTTGCTGGACTATCACATGTACTTAAGCTTATTGCTGGACCATCATATGCAACTCTTAGTTTTGGATTTTGGTATTACTATCAGCTACCTTCTTTATTTGAATAATTGCATATCTAGGTGGCTGTGATAGCGTGCAGCTAGCCTTATATTATTTGTACTCTGCCATGTATAGGTTTTGGGATTGTAATAAGAGCATAACTTTATCATTTGAATATATAATTGCATATCTTTTGGTGGCTGATCATGCACTTTTCTTTAATGTTTTCAGTGGTCTAAGACGGAGAACAAGCGGACGGGTTACACCCAAGCCCAGATTCATGAAGTCTGAGTTGAATGGGGAGACTATGTCACCGATAATTATTTTTAGACATGTTGGTATGCTGTTTTGACATACATTCTGTGGATATGGTATTAGTGCTACCATTCCAATCTTTTGTAAAGAAAAGGCAAAATTTAGAACTAGCTAGTGTGCAGATTTTAGAACTAGCTAGCTAGTGTGCATAATTTAGAACTAGCCATGCCTTATATTTTGTGCAGATTTTTAAAGTTGCTTAGGGGGTTATACATAGATTATGGTTATCCTGTAGAGGGATTTGTAATTCGTTTTTGTTAACTTGAATATGGGTTGAAATTGGATGTTGAAAATGTATGAGAATGTTGGATGAAATTTTTGGAAGCATTTAAATTGCACAAATTGGCAGGAAAAATTGATATCTAACAAACCATTTTATTTTTTTTTAATTTAAAAACATTTACAATATCAATTAAACACTGATATCTAGTGTGTATTAAATCTGATATTTATTCAAGTATATACATTGAAATAACAAATAGCACCGATATATAATGTTATTTTTATATCATATTCTAACTCAAACTTGATATTTAAGATACTTATAAAGTGTACATATATATCGGTTTTAGTTACAAATTTGATGTGTTAAAAATATTATATATCGCTTTGATAAAAAAAGTGATGTAACAACTTACCAAATATAGCTTTTGATGAGTTTGCAATATTGAAAAATATAACCAAATAAATATTTAATATACCTTTTAATGTCAGTTCTTGAAAAAATAATGATATTAAAATTATATTACATATCGAAATCCGTTCATTTATATAGCAGAAACTTGAAAAATCGATATATATTATTTATTAACAATATCAGATATTTAACAAATAGGATGTCTAATTTGATATAGACATCGGCCCAAAACTGATATTGAAAATAGGGTACATTAGATATCACGTCAGCCCTTATCAGTCGAAAACCTAATAGACATCGGTTTTCCACTGATATCTAAATGGGGTATTTTCTTGTAATGAATAGGAGGAAGAATAACAATGCCACCATTACCATCATTATGTAAACGCTTCTCAATATCAGGAATAGGCATAATTAAATAATGATAAGCCCTCCTATAATATTCTACAGTAAAATATGGATCAACATATTGATAAACAAAATGTCCAATAAAATGCATGACATTAAGTGCATGACTACATAGAAATTTCTCTATCTGCCATAAGCAACAAGAACATGTTTTGTTCTGCAAGTCAACCTTAACAGAATAGTCTCCATCCACTTCATAAATCATATCAGCAGAAGGACAAACACGCCAATGCCTACCTTTCTCCAAACATTCCCTGCACTTCTTCTCAAAATTCGGGCAAAGTAAACTAGTCCAACGTTGAGATTCAGTTCTCCATTGAGTCATCATCATCATTAGCTTCTTTCTAATACCTTATATCATTTGAAATACTGGCAGTCCACGAAAATCCAGAATCCAAAAGTTAAATGATTATGCAATACTGTATGCCATCTCCCCATATCGTTAACCTTGAAAGTGGGCATTTTCAAAGATTTCTTTTGGAAGATCGTCCATAAACTTCTGCATTTTAGTACGGCCCTCATTATTAAAGCTTCCCTACAATCCTCAAACGATCTTACCGTTGGAGCATAAGCACATCTTTTAAAGAGCTCTGTCACACGTTCACGCAATACTTTATTTTGGGTTCCTGCATACTTGGTGCTAACATTCTGTTCTAGATGATAAAGACAATATGAGTGAGGCCACCCTGGAAACTTATTGGAAACAACATCTAAAATACCATCATGGAGATCAAAAGAAAAAAGTTATTATTCTCTGTTGTGGTAGCCCTAGTCATAAGTCATATTCTCTGTCAGTAATCGATCGGTTCGGTAAATACCAAACCAATGGTTAGCCCTAGTCATAAGTCATAACTAATATAAGATTTCAACTATTTATAACGACATGAAATCAATATAGCAATCAAGGACATTGATGCAAAAAAAAATGAGAACAAGTGCTTACAGGATGCCTAAAAGCACAGGTCGAATTAAGACAATTCCGAGATAACTAGTACCAACAGTCCCTAATGACAGAGTGTTTGACTGTATGCTAGGGTTTGGTGAGATTAGTAAGATTTGTGGTGATGGAGCTCGTGGAGGTGGTCCAGGTGGAGATCAATGGTGGTGGAGTACTGGAGGTGGTGTTGGAGGTGGTACTGGAGGTGGCTGGTGGAGGAGATCGAATGTGATGGTTACTTGGGAGACTCTGGGCTCGAAGAGAGTGAGAGAGAAAGAAAGAGAATGAGAGATAGGCTGAGAAATTGAGGATGAAAAAAAATATTAGTTATCTATATAATAAAATAGAACAGTTTTTGAATTATAAAATTTATCTCCAAGTCCGAATGACTGAGATCGTTTCGGGTTAAATTCAATGGCCAGTTATATATTTCCCAAATTTACTTTCCCGTCCATGAGAATTGGTTTGCCACATCTCTCTCCTTAATTAATTTTTCTAAATTTACTTTTCATTACCTATTAAATTAACTAATTACGCTTACCAAAATATCATTGTTTGCATAATAGAAAGAGTCGCTTCGCACTCGTGAGAGCGAGTGTGGAGAAGCTAGTAACTTTATAAGTTATAACTAAAAAGTAAAAACCTAAAAACTTCACCTAAAAAAAAAAAACCTAAAAACTTAAATAAAAAAAAAATATAATTTAATATATTAAATAATAAACGGGCCGGTCAGTTTCGATATGAGTTGTGGAGGCCCAAAACATAGTAGCAAAAAAATTAATGCTCGGCGCAATCCATATGCGTGCTTAAAGCATAACACTCCGTCATTCAAATAATTCGTAATTTTCGTTCTATCTGCCAATCTTCCCCTCCACGTACCCTCTTTAAACCTCTCTCCCTCTCACTCTCTCACATCACTTTCTCAGCTACTCCTCGTCAGCTCTCTCTCTCTCTCTCTCTCTCTCTCTCTCTCTNTCTCTCTCTCTCTCTCTCTCTCTCTCTCTCTCTCTCTCTCTCTCTCTCTCTCTCTCTCTCTCTCTCTCTCTCTCTCTCTCTCTCTCTCTACATCTTCTCTATCTATATCTAACTCCGTCATTTTCTACGGAAATGTTCAAATTTCTACCATTGAAAACCTATTCTTCACCTTCCATGTATAAATCAATTATCAATCTATCTATCTATTTGAATATTTATTATTTTATACATAATATATAGTTGCTGTATATTTACAATCTTTGTTTTGTTCATTTCCTATTAGAAATGGCGACCTCGGCGTTCAAATCAACCACCAAGCGAACTCCAATCGGATCATCCACGGCTCCGGCTGACGACTCCGCTTTGTCTAATCGGACTCCGTCTCACCGACGCTCCCGGAGCCTAAGCTACTTCTCTCGGCGCTTGTCGGAGCCGCCGGACGATGAATTCGAATGGTGAGAGGCTTCGGCTTCCCGGATATTAGCCTCGACGACCTCGCCATCAATCTCTTTGACTCTGGCGGCGACAGAGGTCGCTCGGCGGCTTTGAAGAGTTTTGAAACTACCCCTGCCGGTGCGTCGCAGAGGCGAGGGAGGTCAATGTCGAGGAACGGCTCAAGAGTAGGTGGTGGAGGTGATGCCAGGGGCAATGCTTGTAATAATTCTGGTAGGGGAAGGGTAGTTTCAGAAAGCAAGGGAAATTCGAGACCAAGGCGATCGATTTCAGTTGCTCGGTATCAGATGAGCGATTATGAGGTGAGCTATTGTGTCTTTCTCCTTTCGTTTCCTTTTGTCAGTGTCCAAATCAATTCTTTTGTTTTTCCTATTTTCTATTTTCTCCAAACTTCATAAATTCACCAAAAATAGCTCGAGACTCCAAATAATTCTCCAAAAATTCCTACGGACTTGTAGTAATTAATCCTAATTTTTTCGTAACCTCAAAACAACAAATTGTTCTCCAATAAAGTTAAAGAAAATTTAACTCCAATAAATTTAATTCTAAAAAATTAATTCCAACTTGATAATCACCAAAATCATACTTAAGGGTACTAGAGCTTAATTCTAAACCTCTAATGATACAAGTTAGTTACTCAAAATACAAAGGAAACTGCTTTTCCTTTAAGAAATTCTAAGTTTTTAAGTACGAAAGGAATTAGAAAAAATTTGTCAAAACACGATAAGATTACAAAAATCCAGAGTGTTACATCCTACCCCCGTTAAAAGAAATCTCGTCCTTGAGATTAACTTGTTTCTCTATTGAAAAGGTGAGGAAAGTTTTTCCTCATCTCGGATTCCAGTTCCCATGTTGCCTCTTCTATTCCATGATGTTGCCAATGAACTTTTACTAATAATACAATCTTCTTTCTTAACTGTTTTGTCTCAAATGCAAAGATCTCTACGGGACCTTCTTCGTAAATAACACTTTACTCTAACGGCATGTCGATCCAAGACTTTATTCGTGGAAGTTCAGGTGCACTTTCCTTAATTGTGACATATCAAACACATTGTGTATATGTGATAGTTCAGAAGGTAATTGTAGTCGATACGCAACAGGTCCAACTTATCCATGATCTCGAATGGTCCTACGTATCAAGGGGCTAACTTGCCTCATCCTCACAAATGTACCACTACTTTCTGCGAACTCACTTTGGGGAAAACAAAGTCCTCAACAGTGAACTCAAGTGGCCTACGTTGTCGATCAGCGTAAGACTTGCTTATGTCCTGAGTAACCTTCAGTCGCTCCTATACTAGCTTGACTTTATCAGTTGTTTCTTGAATCATTTCAGGATCTAAATAAATCCTTTCTTTAATTTTCGCCTAACAGATAGGCGATTTGCAAGGCCTGCCACACAAGGCATCAAATGGTGCCATGTCAATACTCTTTTGGTAGCTATTGTTATAAACAAACTCGATTAATAGTAGATACTCGCTCCACTTGCCATCAAAATCCAAAATGCATGCTCTAAGCATATCCTCAATTATTTGTATTACTCTCTCAGACTATCCATCTGTTTGAGGATGATAAGTAGTACTTAGATTAATTCAAGTTCTCAACTCATCTTGTAATCTTTTCCAAAGTGTAGAAGTAAAACGAGAATCTCGATCTAAAACAATCATCTTTGGTATTCCATGTAAACGAACGATTTCATTGACATACAACTTTGCAAACGTATTCACCAGAGAGTCCATCCTTACTGCCAGAAAATATGCTGACTTGGTAAGATCCACTATTACCCAAATGCCATTGTTACCTTTTATCGTTCTTGGCAAATCGGTAACAAAATCCATAGTAATGTTCTCCCACTTCCACTTCGGAATGGGTAATGGTTGAAGTAATCTTGCGGGCTTCAAATGATCAGCTTTGACATGCAAACAAGTTAAGCATTGGCTCACAAACTCGACTACTTCTCTTTTCAATCCTTTCCACCAATACACTCTCTTTTAAGTCTTGGTACATATTTGTCATTTCCAAGATGTGTAGCGAACTTAGATTGGTGTGCTTCTTGTAAAATCTTTCTTCGAAGTTCTCTATCCTCTAGTACAACTAACCTTAGTTTATACCTCAATCCAAGGTTCAAATGAAGTTTCCATCCATCAAATGCTTCTACTGACATAATCCCTTTCATGATACTTAAAAGTTCAGTTCAAGCCTGTAAGTATACCATTTGATAGCATCTCGATGTCATAATCCTTTAGAGTTTGAAACAACTCCTTTTCAGCCAAAAGTAATTGGGCTACTTTTCCATTAGTTTTTCTACTCAAAGTGTCAGCTACTTTGTTTGCTTTTGTAGGATGATACTGTAGTTTAAAATCATAATCCTTCAAGTACTTCATTCATCTCCTTTGTATCAAATTCAAGTCACGTTGTATAAATATGTGTTTGATATTCTTATGATCCGAAAATATGGTAAACTTACTTCGATAGAGATAACATCTCCATATCCTTAAAGCATGTACGACTACGGTTAACGTTGTCAATTGGCTTCTCCTAGCCAAAAACATTGTAATCATTCAACCATTGTTACATTCAACATGCTCTAGGGATTTTATTTTCTTAAGGTTTGGTTTTTGGGTTGAAGATATCAAGATTGAAGATCAAAAGCTCATGCACTAAGGTAAAATGCATTTCATGCATCATAATTCATTTGGGCCCATGAGGTTGTGTTCTAAAATTTGGGTCTGTTATATGGTTAATGAACTCAACCCATTACATGTGTTAATGGTGTTGTAGTTGGACGTACTAGTCACATAGGGTTATTTCCGTAAGCCTACCTCTTGATTTAATAATCATGTGCCGTGCACATGTGATTTCCCTCATCTGTTTTAATCATTTCTCACGTGCACTATTCATCATCTCTTACACACACATGTGCACTATTCACTATCTTCTTTAGCTAAATCACGCACACAGCATGTGAATTTTCTTTTAGGTGAAATATTATTTTCCTCTCTTATCTCTATCCACATCGTCATTCTCATCCATTCTTGGACATTCCTTTGCTAGCTGTCATTTATCTTTTAGCTCAAAGACAAGTGAGAATCCTCCAAATGAATGTCATTTGCATAGTTTTTTATCTCAAGTTTAAATTACACCAAATGAATGCTAAGACAACCTTTCTAAATGGATATCTAAAGGGGGAAGTGTTTATGAAACAACCAAAGGGATTTGTGGATCTTTACATGCCTGATGATGTTTATAAGTTGAGAAAAGCTTTGTATGGGCTGGAATTAACAAGCTCCAAGAGCTTGGTATGAGAGACTTTCCTCTCATCTACTGTCTAATAGGTAGAAGAGAGGGTCGGTTGATAAGACATTATTTGTAAAAATGTTCAAAAAGGATATGTTGATTGCTCAAGTTTTTGTAGATGACATTGTGTTTGGCTCCACCTCATATTTTCAAGTGAAAAATTTCATTGAGGTAATGACAAAATGAATTTGAGATGAGTCTACTTGGTGAGATGAATTTCTTCCTAGGTTTGCAAGTTATACAAGAGGATAATGGTATTTTTATCTCTCAATATAAGTATGCTAGGAATTTGGTCAAGAAATTCGGTCTTGAATCATAAAAGGCTGCTGCTACTCCTATGAGTAAAAGCACCAAACTTCACATGGATCCAAATAGCAAGAAAGTTGACCAAACATTATATAGAAGCATGATAGGCAGCCTCCTTTACCTCACTGCTAGTAGACCAGACATAACTTTTTCTATGGGAATGTGTGCTAGGTTTCAAAATGATCCAAAGGAATCACATCTGTTTAATTACAACAAAAAGAATAATCAAATATGTAAGTAGGACAAGTGATTATGGATTGTGGTACGTACACTTAGGATACTAACACAAGATTAGTTGGATTCAGTGACTCTGACTGGGCAAGTTGTAGTGATGATTTAAAAAGCACTTCTGGAAGTGTTTTCTATGTTGGTAACAATTTGGTGTCATGGCATAATTTTGTTTCTTTGTCTATTGTTGAAGCTGAATATATAGTCGTCGGAAGTTGTTCCACTCAGCTCCTTTAGATGAAGCAAATGCTTGCGGACTATGGGATTGTTGAGGAGACCTTTCTCATATATTGTGATAGCATGAGTGCCATTGACATCTCAAAAAATCCTAACCAACATATCTGAACCAAACACATAGACATAAGGCATCATTTTATTAGAGATCTTGTGGAGAGTGGTACTCTTACTTTGACCTTTGTTCCTTCAGAGAATGGTAGATATCTTTACCAAAGCTTTGGAGAATCCCAAGCACATTGGTCTTAGGAAGTCAATTGGCATTTGTGCCAATGACTGATTCATTTTTAGTTAAATGTGCTTTAGTATCAAAGAAATTGTTTTCTTGTCTATTTATTACTTTTCTTCTAAGTTTCAGTTTGTTTTAAATAAAAATTTTGGAAAGGTATTAACATTACATGTCATACTCTACTTGATATCAAAAAAGGGTCTTTGCATACAAATTTTATTATGTCAATGAGCACAATCCCTCCTTCTTGTCAACTATATGCCTTGAAGTGTCTTTCTCTTAGAATCTCTATCAAGTTAAGTTAAAATTGTTACATCATTTTCTAAGATAATATGATTGAGCTTGAGTTTTGGTCTTTTAGATTAATTTCTCACTTGTGTCATTTCTTAGCCTCAGTCTTCCTTAAATAAAACAAAGAAAAACAAAATTTCATATAAATCAAATGTCAAGAGCAAAACAAAAATCATACATGACACTTTTTTTTTTAAGTGTGACCAAAGAAGTCATAACCCTAGGGAGTGATAAGGTGTTCTTATAGAGTTCTAGGGTAAAAAGTCACAAAATTGGACCAAAATCATAGCATTGAACATGGAGTGTGCTACAAATTCTGAATTCCAAGTGCTTTCGTTATGAGGTAGAAATTAGGTGTCTATGCTTAAATTAAAGTCATGATGTCTATGCTAAATCAGGAACTAGTACCTCTAGGATTTCTCATCTATGATCATATTCAGACTAAGACCATAAGTCGAGGCTGAGACCACAAAGGTGCTCTCATTTTCTCCCTCCTCATACATCTTCTTTGTGAACGCAGTGGTGTCAAGTCTGTGAAAAGTTTGGTTAAGTTTGAACAGCCAATGGCTGATTATACAAAAACTGTTATGAAAGTCAGTGAGACTTTTGCACAAAAAAATAAGGGAGGTCAGGCTCCTTCTTTGGACAAAGAAAATGCAGCTCTTCTTGCACATGTTCAGGATCAATCTACCAGTATCCAAGGACTCAATACGATCAAGCAAAGGACTCCTACTATGGAAAGAATTTCAATCCTCATCAATGACAAAACTTGGCCGCTAAGAAGAAATCTCAGAAGTTCGAGTCCTACTAGGAGAAGGAAGATGATTTCGGGCCAGAAAATGGCCCATTATCTAGGGTTGTATCCTAGCACCCTAGCTTATAAATAGATGCATTCGAGAGAAGAGAGAAGGACATTCAACATCCAATACACCCAAATACTCAAATCTCAAGAATCTTTCAAAGTTCTTTTGCTTTCAATTTCTTTTTAGTTGCTACCGTTCAAGGTGCTTTTAGTTTCAAGATCATTAGGTTTGTAGCTCTGCCATTGCCTCACAAGGATTGTGGTATCGATTTATTTTATACACTTTGGTTTCATGCAATTGGATCATTTTTATTTTAATTCTTGTTCAAGTTCTTTACTCAATACATAGATGTTTATTTTGTTCATTGTTCTTTTTAATATTGAAGTTGATTTAGTTGGCAATAATAGCATTGAGTTTCAGTATAATTTTATCGTCCATAGTTTCTTTTATCTTTTTGGCCAATTTCATCATTGTATTCACGAATTCAAAAATATTGTTCTAAGGAGGCCGAGATGCGACTCGGACACTGATTCCGACTAAAGCCTTGTCCCCGAGGTTAGAAAAGAATCTAGGCCAAGAGTGGTTCCTAGCTTAGCCGCACAATCGTTAGATTGAATTTCAGATTTAGGCGCAAAACCCCAACATTACCATCCCAATTTCTATTGTGGCCTAGTTTGAGACCCAATAGTGGCACGCTCCACACAGTCACATCGAAACGGACCAAAAATCAGTTTTGGCCAATCTTGGCTAAAAAACTAGTGAACAGGTCCAATAAGGTCCGTCAACCTAATTTAATTGACAAGACCTATCAAATCGATGCTACCACTTTTCACTTCCAAGGCCCATTTTGTTTGGAGTAATCACATGCCACTTGTCGTAATTGCATAAGCCATCTAGTCCATGTCAACTAGATTTTGACTGGTCAAATTTTGACTTATTGACCATCAAACAATTGTAAGTGATTTTTTTTTTTTTCACCGAAATTTATGTGTCTAAAATAACTAATAAGAAGTTAATAATAAGAAGTTAATAGTAAGAATGAACTAAAGAACCAGTAGGAAAATATTAATAACAACGATAATCGTGAGCAACCTAATAAATAACTAAAGTATCAAATAACAACAAAATATAACAGAGCAATCATGAAGTAATACAATCAGATCGCCTTTTGTAATAACGAAGCCTCTAAATTATCATCAGCTTAGATTTTCATCAGGTTATATGTATGAAACACACATGTCATAATTGCATAAGCCATGTAGTCCATGTCAGCTAGATTTTGACTGGTCAAATTTTGATTTATTGAACATCAAACAATTGTAAGTGATTTATTTTTGGCTTATTTACAAAATGCACCCATCAACTATGAGGGGTATTTCAGATTGGTCCATGAACAAAAAAATGTTTCAAATTAGTACACTAACTAATAGAAAGTTACAAAATAGTACACACATTACAAATTCTGTCAATAAGGACGTTAAATGCTAGTGTAAACAGTGCTAATATGAATTTTTTAAATAATATGGACACTAAATGTACACCACATGGATTAATGATAACAAGTTTAAGGGTTACAAAGTTTTTGTAGTTTTTTTTTAATTTTTTTTTTTTTAAATCAATATGTCATTATAAATCCATGTATAGAAAATTTGGTGTTCACATTATTAAAAAAATGCACCTCATCGTTGTCCAAAGTGACATTTAACTGTCTTTCTTAACGGAATTCATAACAAATGTGCTATTTTGTAACTTTTTATTAGTTAGTATACTAATTTGAAACATTTTTTTGTTCATAGACTAATTTGAAATACCTCTCATAGTTAGTAGTTGCATTTGTAATTGAGCCTTTATTTTTTTATCACCAAAATTTATGTGTCTACAATAACTAATAATAAGTTTAGTAAGAATGAACTAAAGAACTAGTAGTAAAATATTAATAACAATGATAATAGTGAGCACCCTAATAAGTAACTAAAGTATCAACAACAAAATATAATAGAGCAATCATGATCGAAGTAATACAATCAGATCACCTTTTGTAATAACGAAACCTCTAGATTATCATCAACTTAGATTTTCATCAGGTTATATGTATGAAACATAAAATTTCTACTATAATAAAGAATTGAAATGAAATAAGAGCATCGGATTTGAGCACATAGGCTCATACTTCTTAGTAATAATAAAAGCCTCTCAATTTTCATCGGCTTGTACATGCGTTTGCCTCAATTTCTCTCCAGCCACGTGTCGTCTAGGCCATAGATCAAAGAAACCATGTCCTTCTAATTTTGCGTTGGGTGTGCCAGCACACGATCGAGAGGCCAAGTACAAAGATGATGATTTGCCCGTTTCTGACTTCTGGTCAGGTGACTGTGGACTAAGGAAAGAACACCACTCGGTCTCAAAAGCTCAACTGCCTTGGCTGCAAGGACTTAGAATAAATGCACACTATCGAGTGTGATAGTGATGCAATATGTAAACGTAAAAGTGCGAGTGACTGGTGTGAAATCAGGATCAAGCAAATAACAAGTGACAGTAAAAACAAAATCAAAACAAAGATGCTCTTCAGTATTGATAGTAGTAATACGAGTATGAACTGTAAAACACCTAATCTAAACTACTTTAAACTAAGAAAGTAATAAGGATGGACTTAAAAAGTAGACGGTTTCAATCATTGAATTCCCCGCACCGTGGTGAGCGGGTGATCATTTTTGTATATATATTCGACCACTCAGTTTCACTATGCCTTTTTTATGTCAATTGTAGTGTCCTGCACGTTAGCCTTTCCATTGAAAGTTGAAACAAATGCCCATTCGACATATCTTGCCAATAAAGCAATGGAATAGCAGCAGCTATCGGTCATTTTTTAGTTAAAATATATATAAGATAATTATACACATAATCTCACTAATATATGGTTACATGGTGTCCATTTATCAGTATTAAATTAATTACAGAAAATCATACGCTATCTTCCCACTTCAATAATAGTTTGTTGAGTGTCATGGTTGAAAGCCCTGTGAGTTGGTCAAATGGATTATTAAAATCTCAGTTTAATTGGCATTTGCCGCATTTGTGCCCAAGAATGGATGTTAGCTTTGGCATTTTGTAATATATATTAGGCACGAAGCAGGATGACATACGGTGAACTAAGAATTTATTAAAATATATGTTTGTTAAAATTAGAGCATCTAATTAAGGCTCAATATATTGTGGTGCATGGTTTATTGGTTTCAAATATATAGCTAGCTGTTGTGGTATATATAACGTATATATATACTGATCAAATATTCTAAAGCTAACTAGTTAGGAAGTTAATACGAAGTTAACTAACTTTTTGAGTCTACCACGTGGTGTATCTCATAATTTGAATCGTTCAGTTTTTATACTCCACTTCAAAGATTATCTCTGTAAAAAATCTTTAAAATCGAAAGTCTTATATATATTATATAGGAAAAAATTTACAAACATGATACATACTTTGATGGTTGTTTCATTTCAGAACATTAATTTGATTCGTGTTAATAAATGATACGTACTTTTATTTTATGTCAATTAAAAATTCTATTTTATCTCAACTTTGGTCCGACATTGTACTCATCAAAACTCCACCAAATTTATCAAACTTATATTTGGTTTAAAGTTATGCATCTTCTCTTTACAACCATATAAAGATCACTCAAATCGAACATCTAAAACTCCAGATAATTGGCCCAAAAGTAGGGTACCCGAAACTGTCAAATCGATCGAACATCTACAACTCCAGATAAATACAACAAATGTAAAGTGCAAAAAATATACATAATCAAAAAATAAGAACATAAAATAAAATGAAGAACAATAACTTAAAGGAATGAGACGAGAACGAGAAAACTAATAGATAGCTTTCATATTCATATGTGGAAATAAAACTAATATATAAAAGTGGATAAAGTTATATGTGAGTTAGCTAGCTTTTGGAGCAATTAAAGGATACATGTATATTATCAACTTTATTCACCAAAAAAATGGCATAAAACTCAAGGAATGAACTTTATGTGCAGTTGAAGCACAACCTTTATGCTTAGAGACTGTGCCAAACTGTTAGCTGTAAAGCCATGCTCTATGCTAGCTTCTCTCTATTCTCACTCACTGCCTTGCAGCTTACGGTATACGTACTATATATATATATATATATCCAGTTTTAGAGACCAGATAAAACTCAGCAACTTCTCAAAATTAATGATCAGTTTGACAATCAGCGTTTATTATATATTTAAGTAGCCATTTCAATTTTCAATGAATGGGGGTACCAAGTTTCCAAAAATGAACAATTTTAGAAGGTTGAATAAATTTTTTTTAAATCATTAGATATATAATTGCTATGCTTAGAGCATCTCCAACAGACCTTTCAAATGGTTTTGGATGCTCCATTTGTTGTGTCGTGTATGAAAAATTTACTTCAACAAACTCTTCAAATGAACTCTTCAAAATATGAACCTAAGATTAACTAGTCAAATTTGAAGAGAGAATTAGGCTCTTCAAATCAAATTTATTAATAATTTAAAAGTTGTTTAACGTTTAAAATTTAATATAATCATAATAAAAATCAAATTTTGTTTAAATTTGAAGAGTCTATTAAAGTGAATAATTTTAGCTCTTTAATTTTCACTCTTCAAATTGCCATATAGGTCAACAATGTAGGATTTGAAGAGTCTCTTGGAGTTAATCTTAGTGTGTGACTCGTTGGTTTTTTTAGTTAAGTTTTATTTTTTATTTTTTTTATTTGAATTGGATTGAGAATGGGACTTAAACTTATGACCTCTTTAACATCACACAAGCTAATTGGTCAATAATTATCTTCATTGGTATTGTTATCATTCTTAATATTTGATGATATTATTATTTGTCTTGTTTCACATTCTTGGGGCATTTTGGTGAAAAGTGAGAATTGTCAAGATGCTCTTTGGACAGTTGCACCAACAAAAATGTCGATACTTAATTTACTCAACCAATTAATCCAAAGAGGGAAAAAAAAAAAAAGTGCCGAGATTAATTGCGTATGGAATTAAAAAAAGGAAAATTTCAAATTAAGCTTGTAAATAAATACTGTTTCATTGATAGTAGTACACATGGTGGAGTATTATTAGCTAGACCAATATGTAGTAGATAATAATTGTATAACTTACGAGACAATAAAGTTTACGTTTTTCTTCTCACCAAAAATTTTTTTACGTTTTTCTTTATCCAAAAACTACGTATTGAATAAATTGAATAAACTTTGTTGTCTAGTTCTTAACTTTGTTGTCATTAGCCTTCTCGCACAATTCAAATTCCAAATATAAAATCTTATAAATAAAGTAAGAAATCTTAAATGCGATATTTTATATAAGATAATGACACTTTTGTTTTTGGTTGAGAAGGATAATGTTACTTTAAGAGAGAAACCCTTATATTCCAGTTTGAAATTACAATATCTAAGTTCAAGGGGACTAATTATCCTATAGGATGGAAAAGTATTTAAAGTTTGAGTTGTTAAGATGTTATTTTGTGTTGGTAATAAATAGTAATATTTGAGTAAAAGGAAATTGATTACACATTTACAATAGCCAATAGGCATACCCCAGGGAGATACAACGATATCCCAATGGATTGAACCAAATTCATGAAAGCCGAAAATTATTGAAAGTCAGTGATCGTCGCAGATTGGCTCTTGTTGTGGCTGGCACAGGTTGTTTCATATACATACTCATGTCTTTTTACCAAATGAAGAAAAAAGTCAAGCCACGAAGCATTACACGTGTCAGCACCAAAAAGGCAGCAGAAGAAAAGGAGGTCTAAGCAAGCAAGCAAGCAAATTAAGCAATATATCCTTGTCCTATGAGGAATATTTGACTCTTTTTAATTCTTATGAATTAATAAAAAAAATATCCAAACAGCATTCATTCTATCTCTCTCTTGACTCTGATTCTGTTTGAAAGATCCCAAATTGAAACACAATTGAAGAAGAAAAAGAATTACATCAGAATCGAGTAGCAGATAGAATTTGAACAACCCAATCAATCGATTGATGATGAAGAGCCAAATAAAACAGCAACTCCCTGCCTCACCTTCTCTCCATGTAGCACCTAAAATAGACAACCACCACCACCACCACCAGCGGTCCTCTTCTTCTTCCTTCCTCTCCCTCTTTCTCTACCTCCAAGACGCAATGCGCCGTACTCTTCCCACCACCTTCCTATTCGCCTTCGCCGCCCTTCTCGTCTTCGCCTTCTTCGTCTCTCTCCACCTCTCTCGCAATGCCATCTCTCGCACCGACCTAATCCACCACTACCCCACCGCCGCCCCCACCACCACCGCAGCCGCCGCCACCGCGGCCGCCCCCACCATTACCGCCGCCGTCGTCAACAACCACAACAGCAATCTCAACCTCATCCATGACGATTCCGATCGCCAGCTTCAAACCTCTCGCCACGTCTCCTCCCTCCAGGACTCCGAAATCTCCGCCGTCGCCATTCTCTTCCCCGCTTGGGACGTCCTCCTCGTCGCCGCTCCCCAAACTCCGCTTTCAGATCCTAATTCTCGCTCCGCCGACGCAGACTACGTCTGTATCTTCCAGAACAACGCCACCTCCTCCGCCCGATTTTCTGGAACGTTGCCGTTTACGAATCGGACCGCGCTCGCCTGTCCAATGCCGAACAGCGTCCGCCGTCTCAGGCCGTTTCTGCAGCCTGTCTTGCGGAAGAAATCCGATCACAATGAACCTCCCGGCCCGACTCCGGAGCTGCTCCGGTGGACGTTCATGGCCTACGAGTCGTTTTCGACCGAGCACGACGTCGTTCTGTTCGTGAAGGGCGTGAACCAACGGCAGGGGGTGAACCGCCATCATAGCGAGTTCAGGTGCCTGTTTGGCGACGCCTCCAAAAACGACACCGTGAGAACCGCCGTTACGAGCTCCATACAAGAGGTGTTCCGGTGCAAGCACCCAAATCCAACGGAATTGCGTTTTGGCAACGACAATGATGATAAAGATCAACAACAGCAACGAATCGTCAAAGTCTCACTGGAAATCGTTGACGGAGGCGAGGTGGTCCCATCCGTAGCGTATTACACGCCTCCTCCGTCACCAGCCACGTCATCATACACGCACGAGCTGTGCGCGTGCACAATGGTGTACAACGTGGCAAAGTTCTTGAGGGAGTGGGTGATGTACCACGCCAAAATCGGCGTGGACAAGTTCATTTTGTACGACAACGAAAGCGACGACGATTTGGAGAGAGTGGTGAGAGAGCTGAACGAGGAGGGTTATAATGTAACGACGCTGTTTTGGATTTGGCCCAAGACACAAGAAGCTGGCTTCTCCCACAGTGCCATATACGCTAAGCCTTGGTGCAAATGGATCATATACATTGATGTTGATGAATTCGTGTTTGCTCCACATTCCTGGCCTCTCTCGGACCAACCCTCCAACCATATGCTCAAATCTTTGTTACCGCAAAAACCATCAAAAAAATCAATTGGTCAAGTTTCAATTCGGTGCAACGATTTTGGTCCGTCAAGCCAACTGTCGCACCCGCCGGAGGGGGTGACGCAAGGGTACACGTGTCGTCGGCGGATTGAGCAGCGACACAAGTCGATGGTGTTGCTGGACGCAGTGGATCCGTCCCTGCTGAACGTGATACACCATTTCCAGGTGAAGAGGGGGTTTCGGTCGAAGCAGCTGAGCATGGAGGAAGCAGTGGTGAACCACTACAAGTACCAAGCGTGGCCCGAGTTTCAGACCAAGTTTCGGAGGAGGGTGTCGGCGTATGTGGTGGATTGGACTCAGGCATTGAACCCATTGTCCAAGGACCGAACCCCCGGGTTAGGGTTTCAGCCGGTTGAGCCCAAAGGCTGGGCTGACATGTTTTGTGAGGTTCGAGATGAGCGCTTGAAATTGTTGACGCAGAGATGGTTTGGGTCTCAAACGCCCGACGGCGGTTACAGAATGACGTGGCAATAGAACTATACAAGTGATATATACCAACTAGCCATAGAAATGTTGGTGTTTTCTTCTTTCCATGATATCATAAGAAATGGATGTAATCAAGTTTTGGGTCGTGAGTCTCACTTCTATTAAAGATGTTGTACATAGTTGATTTTGTTTATATACATCATGACTTTATTGTTCCTTGTAGCTAATTAGCTAGCTATAGGTGAGGAGATAAAGGAAAAAAATTGCTTCCTTCTTTTAATTAATTTCTAATTAATTATTTCGTTAATTATTAAGTCCATGCAAAGAGAAAGATATATGCCATCTGAAAATATCTCCTATCAGACCAAAAAAAAAAAAAATATCTCCTATCGGTACTGCTGGAATTCAACGAGTTGACATTGTAGGGGAAAGACTGTAAAACGCAATACATTTATAGACGTTTTTTTTTATGTTTTCTTTCTCTAAAACGCATGAGATTGTAAGGCTGACCAATCATATTCCAAGTGGGCCTGCCGCCGCCATTGGAATTAAAAAAAAAAAAAAAAAGATAATTATTTCTCTATGGACATGATTTTGGAATTTTGTGACCACATCGAGCCGTTGCTGGAGATGAAAATCAATATATTGCTTATGAACAAAACTTACCTATTCCTGGGATGGGATGGCACCTGTGTGGTATCACGGGGAGAGAGTGAGAGAAAAAGAGAGAAAAAAAAAGAAGAGGAGAGAGATAGAGAGAAAGGGGATGATGGGGATACCACCTATTGTTATCCCCGGGCAGGTAAGTCTCACTCATTGCTTATATACGTAGCTTAATTACCCCTTAGACATATCATTATGTAATTATTGAAGGTTTTTTTTTTTTTTTTTTAAGAATTTGCTTTATAAAAAGACACTTAGAGGGGGTGTTTCAACTGAGATTTTAATAGATTTTTAAAAAATTGTAAATTTTATAAATTTTATAGAATTCATCAAAATTCAAAAGGAGTTGGCTGAAATTCTCATGGTGTTTGTTACGTGAATAAAATTTATCCAAATTAATCTACTAAAATTCATTACTTAATAAAATTTATGAGTTTTTTAGGACACCTGAGTTTTTAAAGAATCTATTAAAATTTGAGTTTGGAACACCTAGATTTCTATAAAATTCATTAAAATCATAATTGAGAACACCTAAATTTTGTTGAACTTTTAAAATTTATTAAAATTCGAGTTGGGGACACCCTTAGCCGCAATAGCACATGTACAATCAAAAAGTCATTGAGCTTTTTCGTATAATTTTCTCTCCATTTTTGTATATGTTTTTGTGTATATTATAAATGAATTTTTTGGATGAGGATATCATTCTGGACGAGCAATTTTTGGAAGAGACTAACTGACTAAGTATTTTTATCGTTCATTTAATTTCATTCGTTGTTTTTATGTGTCCCGTGCTTGTAATGTTGTAGTTTACTATTACACATTCTGCATGCATGTTTGGACATGGGATGGGTTGACTCCCCATGAATGGTTGGAGTCCGCCCTTCTTCATGAATATGTAATTTCTTAGCCGTTTTCAATAAAATGCCTTTTATAAAAAAAGAAAAAGAAATTTATGTTTGGGTTAAAGTGGTATTAAAATTTTGTTATCTCATTCTTGCTTGATTAAGTTTGTCCCCAGTTCAAAAGTGAAACCCTGGGTCCGCCAATTCATGTGTCTAAACGTGTAACAAGTTTTGGTTGTGTATATAAGAATCTAATATTTAAGCAATATCTTTTAGATTTAGCTTAGAAAAGAATCTCCCCCACCAAAAGTAGAAAAGAAAAATTAAAAGAAAAACAAAACAGAGCTTCTTCTTCCTGCAGGTAGAGTATCTGATCTCTCCCAACTCTCAAGCAATGATTTTCAACAAACAAAAAAACCCAATAATGCTAAGAAATTTAATTTTTTTTATTCCAAATTTGAATCTTAAATGATGTCTTGTATAAAGTTATAAACTATGTTTTTCACCATGATGGCACTCTTTTTTTTTTTTTTTTTTGAACATTAGTTGAAATGATTGGCTTGGGTGCATTTTAGTTTTACTAGTATGTTTTTTATTTTAGTACTATGCATGGTTTTATTTTGTTTACATTTAAATATTTTTAATTGGAGAAATTTCTTGTATTAATTTTTTTTTTCATAGTTGATGTTTTATGATAATTTGCAACCTCTTGATCATTTGTCCAGATTAAGTCATTGTTCCATTGATATTTGGGAGGCTGTCATTGCTTATACTGCTGTTAATTTGGATTTTTCTGGTAAATTTGAAGATTGGCTTTGTAGAAATTTAAAGTCTGATTTTGTTGATTGGCTTGTGTCCGTTGGGATCTAATTTTCTCGTCTTCCTTGTGGATAATCCAGAAATGTAGATGCTTTGGAGTTTTTAATGGTGACTTTAGTATGTCGGTTATACCTCATATTTCTCTTTTCCAGTTTGCAAATGTTTGACATAAAACTAACGTGTAATTTGGCTCGATTAATTACGTATAGGTATCATAATATTATTGGGAAGGATACATCCAGTTATACCTAATAATTTTCCACAAAGACCAGTAATCTACCTGTAACCTGTTTGAATAATGCAGCTTTGCTAAAGCAATTTGGATGATGATTAGAAAGTCCTGCCTTAATCCACACAACACTGAGTGGCTGGAGATATTTTTTATTGATTCTTTTCCCAATGGGGGTGACTAAATCTAAACAGGAGCTAGCCAACCCCACTCATGGAACAAATTATCACAATATGATGCTATATAAATACTACTAACTTGTCCTTTAGGTTATACAAAATAGCAAAGATTAAAGAACAAAAAACACAAAGAAAACATATAAACTAATGCAGCACATACATAAAAAATATAAGTTAGGAGACATACAGTAAACATAGAACTCAAAACAAGAAGATCAATATGGTGAGTAATCATTTCCAGAGGCTTTTTATAAAAAAAAAAAAAAAAAAAAAATCACTTCAAGAGGCTCTCTTTTTTTGTTGTTGTTCTTTTTGTCATTATAATAAGATTTGCATGTTGATAAATATCATATCTGAACTAAATCATACTATATCAGTACAAAAGCTCTGACCCACGCATGTAAATGAAAAAGTTTCGGCCAAAAGCAATGCATGAGAACTAAAATGACATTAATACTCCAACATACATAAAATGAAGAGAACCCAATAGTAATATAACAATTAATAATTAAATCAAAAGATAAATATATGAGAGAAACATGAAATTCACATAAAAATACCATAAAATCTTGATAGGTGCATCAATCTCCAAAAGTTAGGCTGCCAACACACATGTATACCAAAATAACAGTGTTTTGGGATTAAGAACTCCTCTCTCCTTTGCCAAGGATTTGACTGTACTGCACTCAAAATAACCGGAAACGAAGAAAGAAAAAAAACTCGAACAAATGACACAGAAATGTGTACTTACTCTGTCGGATGAGGTATCTACGAATTCATATTATCACTCTTTAAGGAAAGGCAATATACCCTGTTTTAGCTCATAGCAATGCATTCATTTTATTGAATCTATTGACAGTACGTCCACAATGGATTAAATTGTTAAAACAATATATTTTAACATAAAAATGAATAGTTAATCTGTACAAAACGTTTCAATACTACTGTAAATTTGTAATGATTTTGTGTGGCATTCAGAAAGCCACGTTCAAATTTTAATTATAAAAAGAAAAAGAAAAACTGTGTTGATAATTCATCAATTCCTACTATTCTCTATATACCAAGGCAAGGAACTCCAACACCTAGGTCAAAGTAAAGATATAACTGGTCCATATCATCAAAGTTGCAAAGCTAAATCTGGCTGCTGTGGCAAACCAATTTGAACAATAGAACTGGGTGAGCCTGGTGTGCCAAATTTGATGTTCAGGTCAGAGGGGAATGAATAAGAAACCTGTTTATTGCGTATGGATAAACCCTGCCATGATGCTTCCCCACCAAGCGCCAATTCAGGTGCCAGGGTCAAGGGATTCCTAGATCTCGATCTACTAGAAATTTCTGACAATTTGGCTTCATTTGAATCGATACCATCGATAGCCATTGGATGGATGATGCTCTCTGAAGCCATGGTGAGCATTTGAGAAGGTATTGAAGCGTCGGTTGAACATGACTTCCCTGTTAATGTAGCAGTTATATTAACATTCTCGTTTGAAGCAAAACATAAGACATAGACCTACTATTAAAACCATAATTACCAGAGTGAACTATGGAATTCTGCTGAACCAGGAAAGGAGGCCCAGGTCTTATCCCACCAACGCCACCACTGTTATGTGATACCAACTCATTTTGGAATTTCAATTCTCTACTATTTTCCATTTTATCACTGCTTTGCAGTGAAAATCTATTTTCTACAACAGAATTTGAGCCTGATATACTTTGAGGTAGAAGTCTGTCTGTATAGTTATCAGATGCAGGGTTGCATTGAGCCTTCTCCCTCTCACAGGATGAAAACTGCTGGCACCTTGATGCCTCATTTTCTCCTATCCATCCAGGACCAAACTTGAGTCCGGTAGGCAAAACACATCCTATTTGCTTTGAAGCAATCTTCCAAACAACAGGTCCAAGATTTGCAGCAAATCGAGCTAGACTTCTTGCATAACCATGCTCCAACTGTAGACCTACCTGGTTTTTATGTGGAAAGAAATAGTAATAAAAGAACTAGTCATACAAACAAGTCATATCTTTATATAACTCCCAAGAATAGAAGTATCCGAGCTATTGTCATCCCATAAATTGTTTGCAATTGATAAGAGCTATCTATTGAAATACATCATGAATGATATTTGTTAAAGAAAATAGATTTGGCCTAGACTACTCTTATTATAATCTCCGCATTTAAAATCCTTTGTTCTATATTTTTTCTTCTTATAACAAGCCCTTCCCCTTCATCTTGCACATCACAGAGCAATTCCACTATCCCATTTAGAACACAATAAAAGAAGTTTCTCATTATACGTACCACCACAAGTTGCTTCGACTCTTGTTCAAGACCAGTGAAGACAATTGGTTCATGCCCAGAAGCCAGGTCATGCCTGTAACTGTCACGTCTATTCTCATCTACTGGAAACTGTTTCTTCCCATACTTTAACACACTCCTCAATACCGAAGCTAAAAACAAAGGAAAAAATAACACTTGGTATCTATTGAAAAAACTAGAGAATCAAAATGAAATTGAGAACAAAATTGAACACTGAATAATGAATACAAAGCAACAGAACACACCCAGTTGAAATCTCATACCTGGAAATTCATTCTCCAATTCAGACAACCAGCTAGCACAAGTTTCACCATTAAGAGACCCATGGGGGGCCCTGATTAATGCATCTGCTGATCGTACATTGTATGAAGCAGGTCCTTTTCTTAAATTGTAAGTGTTGGACAAGCTGGAATTCTCTCCTCCAGGAACAAAAGTCGTTTCTGAGAAAAATTGAGGACCAACACGTTCCACTGAAGAACCATCAATTGGCTTTTTATTGCTCTTACCAGGAGGCCTGCCTCTCCTCACAACTTTTGGTTTGGGCTCACAATCATCAGTGTCTTGCCTCAAATTTTCGAAGTCCTTTTTCGCGAGTTCTTGAATAGATCGTGCCTAATGACATAGTCATTGTTAGCCTTCAAAAATGAGTAAATGACCAGATTCCCTAAATACAAAAGTAAGTTGAACCCGGGCCAAACCTGTCGGAAGTAAATAGTGTCTGGTGCATTGTACTGCATTGCATTTGAACATATCAAGAACACATCTTTCTGCACAAATTATACAGTAAGATTCAAATTCCTTCCACATCAACATCAATTAATTTCACAAGAAAATCAAACCAGAAGTGGAGGAAAGTAACTTCCATCATACATACTGAGATATCATCAGAGTTTGGTACACTTGGAATATAATTCTCAAAGATTGAGTCCGCAATCTAAATCACAACCATTTTATCACAATTTCTAACATTTAAGTGATAAATTAAGGTGCCATATAATGAAATTGGTTTCTTTAAATAGACCAAGACCAATAAATTAAAAAGAGAAGCCAAAGATAAATTGCCATCAAGTTCCTAGTCCTTGATTCGTTTGCCTTCTTATCCTAGCAACAGACTCAACTTGAATTGAAAAGCTCCTTATTCCTATTCATTGGACATATTACCATAATTGGCACTCTCCCTAGCTTCCGAAAGACAATGATATTTGTTGTACTTATCAATCATTTAAAACCCGCATCTCAGCAACACTCATTCCATAGACACTTGTCTACTTGTCCAACTCTGACAGAGATGAGCAAGCCAAGGAGATAAATAGGGAAGCGGATTCAAGCACATGGATGGACATTCATGCAACTCTGGTGGGTGAATCTGTGAGTGTCAAAACTCAAAACTAGAAAGAAACAGATTGTAATACAAACCTCAAACTGTTCCAAGTTGGCATAAACTCCCTGATCAAGTTTCTTCCTCACAGTTCCAAAATCCATTGGGTTCTCAATGATGTCATGATAATCAGGAAGCTGAACCAACATATTTAGATCAAATCAAGAAATGGGTACTCGTAAAACAAGCAAAAATTAGCATCATAATAAGCTCGTTCAACATAAGAATATGCACCTCTTCTGGATCCACCGGCTCAGAGAACACTCCATGAGTGTCCTTTCTGCAAAAAAGTAGAGACCAACCAGTGAGCACCCACTTCAAAGAGTCAAATGAAAAAGATAACAACTTTGGAACCTAGGACACATACTTTTGAAGCCTATCAAGGATGAACACTAACAACTTTTTGTCTGGCAAAGGTGTCGTGGGACCGGACTCCAACTGCGACCCTGTCCACAAAAGTAAGTTGACATTCATTAAAATTTAGAAGCACCAGGATACCTTTTGAGCAAGAATTGGGATTGTTAACAGTTTGATACCAAGTATACTACTGTCTGTCGCTTTCAAAACCTTTTGGCTCTGCAAAAAATGTAGACCAATGTCAATTCTGAAATTACCCAAGCAATATAATTTTATTTCTGCCATTATTGAAAGAGAAAATAATCAATTAGGAGAAAAATATAAATTAAGAAAAGACAAATTGAAGCTTTTACAGACAATAGGGTGTGCGTATTGTTATGGTACAAAAAGGGTCTGATTATTAATATAGAATTATAGATAGAATAGAATGACATTAAAAATTATGAAAGATATAATTTTGGAAATAAAGAAGAACTGAAACCCACCCCAGATTTCAAAGAAATAAATAAATAAAACTGAATAATGTCCAAAACTTGACAGGTCAAACACATCCCCCCACATTCAGCCCCCAAAACAACTTCACGTTTTCGCGCGAAAATCCCAAAAGATTCTAACTCTCAAGATAATCCAAAAATCAAATAACGCCGAAATTTCTTTTCTTTCTTCGTTTTAAGAAAAAAAAAAAAAAAAAGAATAACGGGAATAACGGCAACAAGGACATGGATTTGTTTTTTAATTTTCGAGACGCTCTCACTTCTCAGGAAAAAAAAAAAACGATTGGACTTTGATGATCACCATATGATTAGATCCGTGGAGGGTGCTGATCTTGCGCCTCTTGAGAGAAGCCTCTGGATCCTCACCATCCGCATTGGAATCGTAGCCGCAGGAACCCGAATTAAACGGCGACAATGTCGGGTTTGGGTGATGAGCTGAATTCGGATTAAAACCCAGTAGGGGCTTTTGCTTCTTCTCTGTGCGCTCATCTTCGTCATCTTCGACGGCGAGCGAGCCCGTCGCCGGAGATGGGGCCTGAGGAGTAGGGTTCCGGCGAGTGGTTGGACGGCTAGGGTTGAGAAAATTAGGGTTTTGTTGTTGCTGGAGAGCGCGCTTCTGAAGATCCAAAAGAGAGGGACGTCCCTTCTTCTTTTTGGTGGGATTTTGCATTATCGTCATCGTCGTCTCTGATGCCTCAGCCTCGCCCATTGTTCCTTATTCTTTGTTTGTTTTCAATTCTTTACTCCCCCTTTTCTTTTCTCGCTCTCCAAAGAAGCTCTTCATTATTTTATTTTTTAATTTTTTTATTTCTTTATCTTATATAGTTATATTTGGCCAAATTTCATTTTTGGTCATTATAGTTTGAGCCTTCACGCAAGTTCCACACTTCTACTTGAATTCTCGTACTGTTTTTTTTTTTTCGGTACTTTACTCGCTTTTAATTTTGACTTTGAGATTAATCTTATTTTATCACTTAAAAAAAAAAATTTAATCTACCACCTTAATTTTAATTTTTTTACAATGTCATTCAAAAATAAAAAATAAAAAATTAGGATTAAATACCAAATATCAATAGTTTTTCAATAAAGCAGCAAGCCACTAATTCTTTTAGTTTAGGTACTAACTTAGAGTAAAATATTTTGGATTAGGTCACAAATCATTTTGTTATATAGTTGTGACTTTCGAGCAGTCACAATTGTGATTAAACTGTGACTGTTTCAAATTTATAAAAATTTAAAATTTTTAAGAGTTTAATACTTTTGATTTAGACTTGAGGAATGAAGTCATATAACTCAAAAACTAAACATTAAAGTTTAAGCCTTGCAAATATTGAAAAAACAACAAATCAATAAAAAAGTTATGACTGTTAGACAGTCACAGCTCGATATAACTATGTTTTTTAAAATTGGTACATAAACTGAAATTTAGTACGTAAAGTAAAATGACATAAATGTTTTGGTAGTTAAAATGAAAAAACATTATAATTTGGTACCTAAACTCAACGGACCTAAAAAAAAAAGGCCTCGGACAAATTCCGTTACGCTTTTCGTTAAAAATTAAAAATAAATACGTGCATCGTAGGTCACAACCTTTCATGTGGCATTTTAGTTTTTATATATCTAATTAGAAGTGTATTTGAAAGATTTTTATTGTAAAACAAAGACTATATGTAAAATAAGCAAATCATCCCTATAGCTATTGCACTTCCAATATCCCAATATAAAAAGAAAATCTTCTAAATACACTTCCAATTAGACATAAAAAAGATTAAAACACCCCTTAAAAAGGGTCACATCTGACACACATGATTATTTTTTAAGTTAATTAGGCTTAGGTCTCTTAAAATATAGTGTTTAGACAAAAGTCGGAAGTGATTTTAAATTCATAGTTAAGTCATTTGCATTCGTATTTAAGTCTTTTTTTTGAATGCCAAATCAGACTATTAAATGTCAACATTTCTGATTTTTTTTCTAATAATTATCATTTATTGTGCAGATATTGTTCAACATTATTTTTTTTTGTTTAAACAATATTATCTTATTTTGAATTTCAATTTAATGCATGAGATAATTATCATCAAAATATATCTTTTTATCTCTCCTTATCACTTCTTCTGTCTTTCTGCATAACTTTCCCCTCTCTACGAAGATGGAAGATTTATAGGCATGTTCGATCTCTAAATTGTTATCCTCCATGTACGCATGTAAAGTTGTAATCTTTGTTAGAAAATGATCATATAAACGCAGCGGAATTTAAATTTCATATGATTATGCTTCAGATTGAAATATGATGCAATAAAACATTATAAAAGAGGATTCATACATTGTTCTCTTGATTAAAAACCTACCAAAGTGTGAATCCACACGCTCTCCTTCAGTTGGTCCTTCTAGTCACACAAGTGTACGACCACTAATAAGTCCACGCTAGGAAGAGATGGAGGGATGAACTTGTTAGAGAATGAGAGTGCTAGCTTTCTTGTCACAAGGAATGGCCTTTGAGAAAACATAAAGAATGTAGAATGAACTTTTCTAGGCTTCACACATACTGACTTCTTGACTTAGGCCCCTTTATATAGACTTGAGTGAAAAACTATTTTCCACTAAAGGGGAGCCGGTCATCCTAAATGAGCTAAGATTGTTAGTCCATTTAACTAGGCAATTAAAAATTAATTATATTATTAATTAATTAACACCTTAATTAATTAATAAGTCCATCATTCTATTTCTTTTCTATTAGTCGTATGCCCAATTAATTAACCCATTAATTAATTATGTTTAAACTCATTTCTAATACAATCTCACATCTATTAATGACACCTAGCTAGGGCTACCCACCGGTCAGAACGAATCGGTAAATGGCTTTACAGATTCGATTACCAAAAATTTTGGTAAGTAAGTTTTGATGCCGATTACCGAATCGATTTTTTCGGAATTCGGCATTTTTCAGAATCTTCAGAATTCGGCATTTTTCAGAATTTTCAGAATTTGGCCGATGAACTAATTATACAAGAGTCAAGAGTATCACAAAAGTAAAATATATTAAAATGCTGATGAACTAATTGAACCCAAAAACCTAAAAAATCCATAAAACAAACTAAGTATACAAGAGTTTTGAACCTAATTTAACTAGAAGTCTAGAACACAAATAAACCCAAAATCCAAAAATTAACTAGAAGGCTAGAACACAAATAAACCCAAATTCAAAATCAATTTAATAATTGATAAAATCAGAGCCAACAAACAGGAAGAGCAAGTTGAGAGGATAGATTTCTATACTTGGGTCAACTTAAATCAACCGTTGAATTCGCCATAAAAGCCGTCGGAGTAGCCGCGGCTTCTCTGGCTTCGATTGGCCTGTTGGGGGTGGTCTGATGAACAATCCGAACAAACCACCATGCCTTGACAAGAGAGAGAGGACCCAAGTGGTCCGACCATCCAATTCCGCCAGAAAACTAAGATCACTAGCGAGTGCTAGGATCGGATTTAGGGCTAGGTTTTCTTGCCGGGGTTTTTCTGGGCTAACGGGTCACTGGGGAAGACAGAAGGGGAGGTGGCGCTTCTCTTGGTGGTGGCCTCGCCGGCATCCTTCGCTAGACGCGTCGACGCAGGCACGCAGAGGAGAGAAGACAGGGAGAGAGAAAGAGAGAGTGAGGGTGACGGCTGAGGGAGAAAAATGAGGGAAAATGTCTGAAAGAGCTTTTATACTCATTAAACCCTAAGTCACAAAATTACACAACTGCCCTTCACTTCAAACGCCTGTAACTCTCAATCCTTAACTCCGATGAACGTATGGTTTGCATCTACGGACTCGTGGGTTCGAGACCTATCCAATGAGTCCAAGTTCGAAACCAAAAGCTATAACAAAAAGTCAATTTTGGGTCAAACCCAATTTAAAAACAAAAATTAAAATTAACCCAAATCCTTTTTCTTTTTCAAATAAATTCCCCAAAATAAAATATTGTATAAAAATGGGGTCTCACATTTTTACTGTTTTGTTTAATGAGGTTTTGATTGGGGTTTGGTTGGGCAAATTGGGGTTTGGGAAAAAAAAAAACTAGTTTATATATAATTATACATACATAAATAATGATAGGTATTAAGTTATTAACATAAATAATCGGGTTTAGATTGGGGTTTGGGCAAATAAAAAAAATACATTAGGACTAGGATATTAACAATTTAAGCTTATAAGTTATAACTTTATATAACTACTAACTAGTTTCATGGAAAAAAATAACTACTAACTAGTTTATATATAACTTTATATAAATTTATATATAATTATATATACAAAAACAATGATAGGTATATAACATTATAGAGTAATTAATAATAGACTTATATTTAGAAGCTCACATCTCGATCGTGTTTCCAACAATCTGGACCGTTTATTTTTTAGTTTCCCACTCAAAGATCATCCATGCATAAATTTAGCTCAATCGGAAATGTAGAAGTAAGGTAACAGTGGTCGAACTTATGAACGATCGTGGTTTTTCTAATGATACTCGAACGAGTAGATGAATTCTGATTTAACCGATCTTTTGCAGGGATGATTTTTGAGTACGAACATAGAAAATGAACAGCTTCGATTGTTGAAATTAGGTAACAGTGATCAAGGAAGTTGAAATAATAAACGGCTAAGTACTGGTGAAATAAAAATATTATTAGCTTCAATTAAAATAAGGTACAATAATTTATAAACATATATCATTCAAATAAATATATGGTTCAAGTGAAATAATTATGAAATAGCTAGTCTATATACCAAATAAGAAGCTCAATTGATATAATATATGCTACAATTGATACATAAAATATATTTTATTATCTAAAATATAGCTAGGTAAATATTAATTTATTATCTAAAATGTGTATAAATATATGCATCTGAAAAATAAGTACACAAGAGCTTGTTAGTCGGTGGGTAAGGTATAGCAAGCTTTCCCATCAAGTCTTATGTTTGAACCATAAAGTTGTCATTTACTCATTTCAGCCTTCCTATGTTTACATTTTTAATATAATAATTTTAGAATATACTATATAAGGTTTAATGTATAGACTAGAGTATATAGAGTATATTAATTTCATTATATATGGTATATAACTAAAATTATATACTAAAACAGTATTATATAGGATATAGGCTCATAGGGTTATATACCCTATAACTATAATAATTTTAGTATACATAGACCATAAGCTACTAAGTATATTAATGTAGTTATATGATATATATAACTAAATTTCGAAAAATTATTTGAAATTTTCGGTAAAAATTGATTCGATGTGTTTCGGTAATTGGTCGGTATACCAACTTTTTTTCAGTTTTTACCAAAACCAAACCTACTTTTTCAGTATTTTTTCGATTTCAGATTTTCGATTTTTGACAAAGAAAAATCAATTTACCAAATCAAAAAATTTCGATCGGTTCGGTAAATACCAAACCAATGGGCAGCCCTACACCTAGCAGCGTGTCATAGCTACCCAGATTAACCGGAAAAGAGAAGAACCTATTATGTCTTGATTTCAACACAATACAATTTCTCTATCATTGTATGTTCTTGAATCATGGTCGGGTATGAAATTCTGTCAACCCTAGCATGATCTTTAAGATCTAACACTTATGTGTAGATTCTGTTCGATCAAGGAAGCTTATTTCCATGATTTTGTACTATGGCCAAAGATTTCGGTGAAGAATCAAGATGGGGTATAACAACTATGGGTTTGTGATTTGGGCTCAAGAATCAAGAACGCTGCTCACTATCGGGAAAGGCAGAGAAAAACACACAACAAGGCTTAAATCGGGAACTACCGGTGGGGGAGACCCACTCGAGAGAGAAAAGGATTTTTTTTTTTCTCCAGCCCCACCCAACCACCAATTATTATATTATAATTACATTACCCAAAAAAAAATCTTGATTTTACATAGTTTTTATAATTACTTTTGTTACTCGCCTATCCTGTGCAATCCAATTACTAGAGTAAAAATTTAAGTCTTATGATCAAAAGAACAACCATGTGTTTAATAGTTAAATTTAACACAACTGTTGAAATTAAAGTGAACATAACACTTGAATACAGTGTTCCTCACTAGTCCTTTAATTCAAATTTCTTAAGTACGTTTTTCTTATCTTACAAGTTGTTTATGAGACATAATAATACACCAAATAAAAAGATTTTATTTTTAACCAATTGAACCTAATAAATTGTTTTCATTTTACATTTACGTATTCCATGTAAAAGGTTTTATTATTAGTTGTAAAATACGGGATTCATGTAAGATGTGGGACAACCTTTGGATTCGAATATTTATGTTTCAACGTTGAAGCATCCATAACATAGCGCTCGAACTTTAAACACATCCCACATGAATCTCATAGTAGAGAATTTTAACTAGTTTTGGAAAAAATAGTTGAGGTATTAAGTATTTTCCGTCTATCTTATATTCAGGAAAGAAGAAGGTCGAGAGTCAAACTCTTGCTGCTGTGTAAGAAAATTCCTTCTTTAAATGTAGAACTCTTAAAAATTGGTGACAATGATAAGCCTTCGGAATTGTGAATAATTGTCATAGTAGGATGTGGCAGCTTTGCAATTACATCAATTTTGGCCTTATCCACCTTGATTCCTTCACTTGGTATCACATGGCCAAGAACTATGCCTTGTTGCACAATAAAATGACACTTCTCCCAATTTAACACCAAATTGCGCTTTCTTGACTTCTTTTAAGCACTAATGACAAGTTATGGAGGCATGCATCAAATGAATCAGCAAAAAAAAAAAAATCATCCATGAATACCTCAATTATGCTCTCCACCATGTCAGAGAATACGTCAAGCTTTCTCCTCCTTAAGTTAAGTCACCCTTGTTAAGCCCACACCACAAGCTCAAACAAACAATATCTCTAAAACAAGTCCACACTCGGAGGTAGTGGATGAAGAAGGTGGAAATCTAGAGTTGCTGAAACTCTAGAATCTCCAATGGATTTGGTCAAGTGTTTCGAGGTGGAGAGGATGAAAGTGTATGAGCAAACAACAGAAACAAAACCCTTAATGTTTCTCTCTAATAGTGGCAACGGCCCCCTTAGAGGTCCTTTTAATGACCTTTCCATGTTTTCTCAACCATTGGATCTCATAATTTAATCTCCACCATCCACAAATTTTGATATTTACACTTTGACTCCTAGCTATTTAAAAAGTTATCCATGACCCCATGTCTTTGACTAGGTTTGTGTAAGTCAAACTCACACACATTTAAATTGTTAGAATACATATCCTTCTTAATTCTTCTCTAGTCCACTTAAACATATAATGTATGACCTTTTAGGTTCCACTTAGTTTGATAGTGGAGTTTTAAATCAAATTAAGAACTTTTTCTTAATTCCTTCCATAAATAAGAATTAATAAAACTCTCATATTAATGTTCTAGGTTCCACAACCCTCGGTTGGCACTTACAATGTGTCATGGCTACCCAATATCGTAAAGTTCATCTCTTATAATATGTCCAGATTATATTTAGAGAAACTTAGAGATAGGTCCAATGTTAACACCTTTCTTAGAATAACACCAGGAGAGATTTAAAATATAGATAGAAGTCCTTTTAATCATAGTCATCAATTACTCAGCAGCCATGTCACCTTTTTCTTTTTCCCTTTAATTTAGAAACAACGCTGTTAGCTTCTCCATAAGTCCCATTTTTTTCTCCAACCTGGTTTCTTATCATCTGAGACTCTCTCTATTCAAAATTTGATCTTATTTGTTATCTAGTATAGTTTAGTTTTGATTGTACCAGGTTGGGTAAGGGAGAACGTTGCTGGGGTTATTTGGGTTTTGTGGTTTTGGAATTATATCATTCCTTCTTCTACCAGATGGACCATGGTTGACAGTAGACATTCACACACGCTGATTCAATCACAAATGGTACGTACGTTTCCTTTTCAAGTTGAGATTTCATTTGGGTTTTTTTTTTTGTTTTCTGTAATTGGTGTATATCATGTACCCTGGGAAAATGGCTAATGTTGAATTGAGTTTCTTGTTTTTGTTTAATAACTTTGTAATTGTTGTATTTCATGTACCATGGGGTTGGGTTTTAGGGTGGTTTGGGGTTAGGGTTCTTATTTAATTTCTTGGTTATTTATGAATTTGATGTACCATGGATTTGGGTTTAATGTCATATTGGGGTTTCTTGTTCTTATTTAATTTCCTGTTAATTTTTGTATATCATGTACCATGGGAAACGGGTTAATGTCGGATGAGGTTTCTTGTTTTTGTTTAATAACTTTGTAATTGCTGTATTTCATGTACCATGGGTTTGCGTTTAGGGTTCTTTTTTAATCTCTTTGTTATTTTCTGAATTTAATGTACCATGGGTTTGGGGTTTCTTGTTCTTATTTAATTTCCCTTAAGTTTCTGTATTTCATGTACCATAGGATAGGGATTAAGGTTGAATTATGTTTCTTGTTCTACTTTTTTTTTTTTTCTTAATTCCAAAATTTCATGTACTATGGGATAGTGTATAATGTTAGGTTGGGTTTCTGGTTTGTATTTCATTTCTTTGTAATTTTTGGATTTCACGTACCAGGGGATACAGTTTATGGTCGGATTGAGTTTTTTGGTCGTATCTAATTTCTTTGTAATTCTTGAATTTCATGTACCATGGGATATAGTTTAATTTCGGAATGATTTTCTTGTTCTTATTTAATTTCATTTTAATTTATTTTTTTCATGTACCATAGGGTAGGGTTTATGATCGAATTATGTTTGTTGTACTTATTCAATTTCTTTCATTTTTCTGTTTTCCATGTATCATAAGATTGGGTTTAATGTCAGATTGGGTTTCTTTGCTTATTTAACTTCTTCGTCCAACATGAAGGGTTTTTTGTAAATTCTTTTTTGGTGTGTGTTTGATTTTGTTTTTTGTGGTTGGTTTTTATTTTTATTTTTTTGTAATGTCCTAATTTGTTTTTTTTTTTGTATACCAAGTTTTGGGGTTCTTGGCAATTCTTAGTGGACAGGAACCATTTGTGTTGTATCAATTCATTTTTATTTATTTTTAAATTTTCTGTGTTGTACCAATTGCACAATTAGCAGTTGATTAGTTTCTTAGAATCACCATTTGTGTTCAAAGTGTGATTTTATTATTTTTCTTTCTAGTTGATGTGTTTACATAATCAATTAAGGTGTCAAAATGAACATAGGTGATTTTGTGTTGTACTAATGAAGGTCGTAATGCTAATTTCTTGCAAAATAGCCTAAGGTTTTGGTTTTTTTTTTCCTTTTGAAATTAAATGTACCTTGGTTTTTTGGATTTTGAGGAGGTAAATTTAGTGTTTTTTTTGCACGTTTTGCAAGAGGCCACTAAACGCGTGACATTGCAACAGCCCGTATAACTTTGTAATTGCCAAACCACATTGTTGATGATGTAGGTTTTGTGAGGAGCAAACCTGTAGATTATGTGCTGTATGAATCTGAAAAATTGATTTTAGCTGCAATAGAGCAAACTGAAATTAATTGGCCGCTTCTTAAATGTGATAAGGCCCCCCAACAAAAGGCAGATTCGTAAGTTGAATACTCATTTTAAATACTTGTATTATTAATTTAGTTCACACTAAATTGGTTCTAAATTTTTTTCCAGTCTGGATTGTGGGGTAGCTGTGATGTGGTATATGAAGTATTATGTGCGCCAGATGGAAATATGACAGGTCTTTCGACCACGTGACATGGTGGAAATGAGGGTGAGGTGTTTGTTAATGATGTTAGGTGATTTAGAAACAAATGCAGTCCAAAAATGATGACTATCAGCAGTAGTGACTTATGCCTTTAAGATGTACATGTCGTTGGTACTTTGTGTTTTTTTATGGACATGTGCATGATAAGGGAGGTTTGTAGTTAAAATATTTAGGCATGTAAACCTGAAGGGAAATACCAGGTTGTTTTGGGATTTGTTTTCTAATTGTACCAATTGTGTTTGTAAATGTACCAATCCATGTACAGTTTTTTCTAAGCTGTGTTTCTTCAATGGTAATAAATGATTCTACATAAACCCTAAATTCCATGTAATCCCTAAACCCTAAATGTATCAATTGTGGCTATAAATGTACCAGGACACATAAACCTGTGATATACACGAATGTGTTTAATTCCATGCAAATCATAAACCTCGAACTTCTTAACTGTAAATCATATACCCTTAATACTGTTTTTTTTTTGGGCCACTATATATATCCACACTGTTAATTGTACCTAAAATGTACCAAAAATGTATCAACTCATTTAATTAGGATACCAATTGTGATTGTAAATGTACTCAACCATATAGAGTTATAAGAGTGTTTCTTCAATTGTAATAAAAGCATTAATTCCACGTTAGTTTTTGTGTTTTTTGATTTCTACGTTAAAAAGCTTATCTTCCTTGATCAGCCGCTTATCTTCCTCCATTGGTGGTTTTTTCCTCTT